>SKCR01017083.1:0-217259 GCA_019454045.1 Zanthoxylum bungeanum | reverse complement strand
TCAACTAGTAATAGTAAAGATCTGAGGTTCGAATCTCGTTTATACTAGGTAGGATTTGGTCGGTGACTGTTAATGATTTTCTTTTCTCTCTCAATTGTATAGGTGTTTCTTGTTGCAAAAGATTTTGGAGCTATGACTGCATACATGTTTGCATTGCAACACCAAGAGAGGGTATCAGGGGTTATAACTTTAGGGATACCGATTTTACCTCCAGGTCCAGTCGAATTCCACAAATACCTTCCTGAAGGTTTTTACATATCAAGATGGCAGGTATGCGTATGCTATGCTTGCAGCTAGATAAATCAAATCATATGACTCTTTTGATACATTTTGGTATGTTTGATGCTCGATTAGGAACCTGGACGAGCAGAAGCTGATTTTGGCCGCCTTGATGCCAAGACAGTTGTCAGGAACATTTACATCCTCTTCTCCAGAACTGAGATACCAATAGCACCTGAAAGCAAGGAGATCATGGATTTAGTTAACGATTCGACTCCTCTGCCGCCTTGGTTCACAGAGGAAGATCTTGCTGCTTATGGTGCCTTGTATGAGAAGTCTGGATTCCGAACTGCGTTGCAAGTTCCCTATAGGTAATGACTCAGTCTCTGAAAAGGACTGATTTAAGTCCTTAGATTTCACGCGCACCAAAACCCGTTGGGACATTTCATTGAAGAGATGGTGTCTGTTTTGCGCGATTTAAAATGCAAATTTTATACTTGACAACCTTGTCACTCGATTTTGTAAATTTGTAGGACAATTCGAGGTAACTTCAACGTACCAGAACAAACATTAGTTAAAGTTCCAGCGTTACTGATCATGGGGAACAAAGATTATTTCCTCAAATTTCCGGGGATTGAGGACTACATAAGAAGCGGCAAAGTGAAAGATTATGTGCCTGATTTGGAGGTCATACATTTGCCTGAAGGGAGCCACTTTGTTCAAGAGCAATCTCCAGAAGAGGTGAATCAACTAATCCTCGCCTTCCTCAAGAAACATGTGTAAATTGCCAAAAGGCTTTCTTGAAGTATTTCAAAGGGTTTGCTGAGGATTATGCGAGTTCTCGAGAATTATGTTTGTGTTGCTTGAATAATCGCTGTGTTTTTAAAGTTTGGGGGAATGTTATGTTCTCTGTTTGGCATGTAATGGATGTTTTCAGATGCTATAAAGTGTTACTTTGAGAATTTTTTTTTTTTTCCAACTAAAATTTTATGGATAAGATTGTGTTTAGTACGATGATCAAGTGTCAATAGTCACAAATTCAAGTCTTAAAAATCGCCTCTTTGTGGAAAACAAGGCCCTCGATTAGGGGTGATAAGTTGAGTCATAATTCATTTATTCGTTTAATTTGATTCGCTTAAAAATGAATATGAATTTGAAAAAAATAGATTCATTTAATAAATGAATCAATTTAAATAAATGAATCGTATATGAATTTGGGCTCACAAATTCGCTTATTCGTTTGGCATCTATTTATTGATTTATTTTTATTATTTTTCAATTAGGTTCGAGAAATTATTATCAATTACCACATTAAAAATAATGTTGCATAGGTTTGATTTATCATTTTAATAAATTCATTAATTGTGTATTTCATACATATATTAATTTAAATAAATTACAATAATTTACATTATTGAATCATGTTAAGACTAAACGAATCGAATATGAATTCATCACATTTTGATTTGATTCATTTAGAATTCGACATAAACTCCCTTCGTCAATTTATTTTATCATCTCTACCCTAAATACTACGTTTTACCTTTAACTAAAAAATTATTGATGAAAAGATAGTAAAGGATATTGCCTTACTGGTTCAGTTTTACAATTATCTTTTTACAAGTGACGATCCTCATTTGTCCCCTTGGGCGTGTCTTGGTAGTGTATGGCTCAAGATCTCACATTGAGGTCCTGGGTTCGAATTCAAGGAGTGCGTTTCTTATAAGAACCTGGATAACCGATGATTTTACCTGCTCCGTTTAATCCCGTAATAGATGGTTTGACGGTGGGGTTTCCAATGATTTCAAAAAAATAAAAAAGTGACAATCATTTACTAGTGCCACAGTAGTGTGTGTGCTATAAATTATATCAACTTTTATAAGTTTATAGTTTAGTCCTGTTTTAAATAATTTATTAAAGAAAAATCATATTATTATTGTTTAATCTTTTTTTATATTTTTTTAACTAATAAGAGGCTTGGCCTAAATTTTTTTCCTCATTTTACCCTTACTTATCTTTTAAAGCTATATATATGTCATTATTATTATTCGTGTGAACAGTATTACCACTGGCGTGAACAATAATTTTTTTAAGATAAAGAGGTGAGCAAACCTTAATATATATTTTAATACCTTGTCTTCCTTAAGATTTGAACACATACCGTGCGTATTGAGAACATTTATTTTTACTATAAATACACACTAATTATTAATTCCTCTTTGATTTTTTTTTTCTTTGTATTTGGATGAAACCACTTATAATCACATTGTGACTGTAGCAAAAAAAAATATATACACTCAGTCATACACATAATTGTCAATTATTGTGTGACTAGGTTAAAAAAAACAGTCACAAAGTGACTGAGATCACAAATATGACTGAGGCACATCCATAACTAAATTACGAATCACCCAAATTAATAGTCACATTGTGACAGTGGTTAAAAAACACACTTCTAATTAACACTCATTGTGCAACTGTAGATAAAAAAAAAACACAATCACAATCTGACTGAGATCATAAATGCGATTAAAATGTTACTAAGACACACCCATGACTAAATTATCAGTCACTTAACTAATATCCAAATTGTAACTATGGTTAAAAAATCACACTTCTAATTGACAGTTATTGTGTGATTGTATGTAAAAGAAAAAAAAAACAGTCAAAGTGTGACTGAGGTCTTAAATATGACTGAGGCACACCCATGACTAAATTATCAGTTACCGAATTGATAGTCACAACATGACTGTGGATAAAAAAAAACGAAGTCATAATATGATCAAGATTATAAATGTGATTGAGGCACACTCATAACTAAATTATCAGTCACTCAACTGATAGTCACATTGTGACTGTGGGTAAAAATATAACTATGACTAAGTTCTTTGTGACTTAAGTAAAATGTGATTATGACTATGACTGAGGTAACTAATATGACTGAAGGTAAGTAATATGACTAAGACACATATAACACAACTTGAGGTAAAAAAAATGTCTATGAAATATATGTAATACAATAATTTTGAGTCTAATTTCAACCTTGTGCAAGTTCGAATTTGAGAGAGATTTGTTGATGAAAGTTGTAGGTATGTATATTTCGATTTGAAGTCTGGATGAAGAATATATGTGTTTGAAAATGTCTAACTTGAAATCATTATGTTGGGTATGTGTATTGGCCAATTCCATAAAACATCAGGTTCAATTGAGTTGTAATGAGTCTTAAGAATTTCGGAATGATTAAACAAACAATAAGAGATCCAAATTTTCTTTCGAATCCCAAACCCGATCGATTTTTGAGATATTCTGCCTTCACAAAGAGGGTGATCGGTCAAAATTAAGACCTAGACAATCAAATCCTTAATATTTTACCACCAAATTACACCATTTGAGGACATGATGATACATGTTTGTTAAAACTGAGGATGTTGATAATGGATTTCATGGACAAACGACAGCTCGATCATAATACTTCATATAAGACAAGAAAATTGAAATGCATTAAAACAGTTTATTATATAGACAACACACTTTTAAGAAAAAAAAAAAAAACCAATTCTGCCACCATTTTCATATACATGCATCCCAGCCTATATAGAGATGATGCCAATCGAACAACAAAACTTGTGTAAAGCCAAACAGAAGGTTCAATTAGGCTAACACAGACTTGTGGTCAGCTGAATATGCAGCAATCCCATGGCCAGAGAGGAGCCTTGGTGGCGTTTAAGAACAAACAGCTATCTAAACGGAGAGTCCGAGGCTATACAAAATCTCCATTTCTGGAGTTCTCATGGCACTCTACATGATTCAATCACTTCACTCACTGCTTTATGAGTCTCTGGTGAGATCATGTTTAGTGTCAGATGAAATGCCTGCGGAGGTGAACAATATATAAAGAATTAGACAGATTTTACAAGGCAAGCCAAGTAAATTGCTTTGGTCTGCAAACTATTTAAATTATGTTCATAGCGGAATACTAGAAGTTCAATTACAGTGTACATACCACAAATCTCTCCAGCACTGGTACCAGATTTCCCAAGTTGCGATTTGGGAGACATTCCGCAATTGCAGCACGCGTACCCATGCTGTTAATATATTTTTTTTTAAAAAATGTTAGTTTTCAGCAAATTAAACCCAAAAGAAAAGATGAAAGGGAAACCTTTCAGTTGAAAGAAAGGCGAGCAGCAAGGCCGCATAAGCTTCTACAATCATCATTTCTGCTTCTTTCTCCCCTTCTAGTAACGCTGCCTCATGATCCTGTAGAATGCAATACAATGGAGGATTTAGACTAAGAAATTAAAATGCTATTTTCATTCAACTATACTTTTTGCCTCAAGAATATGAGCCAACCCATAAAATCATGATAGAAAAGATTGTGCATTTTACATAGAAATAGATTGTGAAACTGTCAGAAGTCTTTCAGTGAGTCGCCAGTTACAACTCTTTTGGACCTAATTTGCAATACTCAATAGAAATAAAAATCACTCACCAAGGGCTCTTTGGTTCCTTCCCTGGCTGGATCATCAGCCCCTTGATTAACAAGAAAGATGGAACAAAGTAGTGGAATTACATCCCTGTGACTCTCTTCATCAAACCCCTCAGAATTAGGTAACGAGATTCTGGCTGCCGCGAGCCGTGATCTGCAGTAACCTTACTGTGAGTTTTTAGTTTTATATTATTAAAAAATATATATTTTGTCATGCACAAGCAATTATAATTGTGAGGCAATCACATGTTGAGATTGTCTATTTAAACCATATGAACCAGATCCTAAGGAGAGATCTGGCAAATTGAAGGATTAATCTCAATGTTGAGTGAGGTAGTTCACAAAGTGTAAGGTTGACTAGCACTACAACTACTCACCTCAATATGGGTGCTTATATATTCTGGAAATGGCATATAATCAATCTTCTAGATTTTTGCAAAATCAAACCTTAAATTTATTGCAACACCAAGTAGAAACCTTAAAGTAAAAAGTTTTTGGTGATATGGAGGAGAATGTCGGTTTTTGCTGCAATTTGGCAAAATAGTTAGAAACTATAGTTTCCAAAATTCGCACAGTTCTCAAGTTTTAGATACACAGTTCTCGAGTCTTAGATACACAGTTCTTGAAATGAAAATGAAAATTTAGGAGATTAAGATAAATCAAATGCCAGCAAGAGGTAATATTGACATGAACTTTTAAAAAAAAAAAATACATATTGACATTAACTTTAAAAGAGGAAAAAAAGACCCTGAACTCGCATCACAGTGCCAGGTGCCAACAGCATCATACAAACTACAAATGCAGTATCAGGACGTAGATTAAGAAGGAATATTAACCTGTTATTTTCATCCTTCTCTACCAAGTTCACAAGTAGGCCCAATATAGCAACGAGAAAATCTAATTCTTGATCAGTCAAGGGTCCATAGTCCTTATGATCAGACTTGAAACCATATCTAGGAGGAGACAAAGATGAGCTGAATGAGGGGAAGTGGCCGGCAATCAACAAAGACACGGTCTCCAGCCCTCGATATGCAGCTATTTGCTGGCAGCCAATGGGGTTGTCATTTGTTAAATTCATTAGAACCTGTCCACAAGTTAATAGCCCACATGTTAAATCAAGGTAAATCTGCACAACAAAAATGCCATAATTGATTATACAAGAGTTTGGCAATGGCAAAGCAAGATTACATTGTCGGAACCATCGCAAAGGCAAACAAAAGCTGACAAAATGTGAATATTATATATATTGAAAATACCTTGACAGATGTAAGAAGGCAATCAGCTAAAAGGGTGGAGTTTTCTTTGTTATCATTATGTGAGCAAGAGCGTTCATGAGAAAAATGATATTCCTCAGGACTTGATAGCTGATGAGCTTCCCCATTGTTCAACTGCTCTTGGCAATTTTCTCCATTTCTTGATTCTTGTTGGTTCATTATCATTTCATATTGACACCCATCTTCAAGATCTTGGGACCTGACTCCACTTTTTGTAATTTGAGATTTTTTTTGTTTCCCTGATAGCAAGTCCCACTTCGAGGGCTCAAAATCATCTTCATCAAATGCGTAAGGATCTTCACCATACCCTAAAAGTCTAATCTCCTCATCTTTTCTATCATTTGATCTCTCAAAAAGACAAAAGTTTGACCTCAAACCATTAAAAGGTGTTCCACTATTGGAACTCCTTAATGTCTCACTACATGAACTTGAAAAGGAAAAACTGGATCTCACTTTAAGAAAGCAATTGTCATTCACGGATGTAGTGGTCGTTTCAGAATTGGATTCAGAACGACCCAAACGGTCAGTGAATGACGACAGATTGTTCTCAGACATATCTAAGCTCTTTTTAGAATTGGATTCAGACCTGTTGAATATAACCTCATGCCTGTCAGCTGCAAATTTAAAATGAATGGAAAAAGTTAGATAAAGATAGATAGATAGATAGATAGATAGAGAGGCTTCCATATATGTGGCATTTTAAAAGGCCTCCCACATACCTTTGCAGTCAGCAACTAATGCCAATTCAGACGCATGACTAGTCCCATTCCCATCAGAAATATTGTTTGATTTTTCATCATAAGAGGAGGATGAGCTGCTATATAGACGGAGATCTACAAACCAATTGGAAATCAATCACAATCAAGGGCCAGTTTTAAAGCAACTGAATATTATAAATAAAGTTCTTAAGAGTGGTCTGTGTTCTAAAACGCGCTAGGCGCTAGTCGGGCGGCAGCCCAGCCTAGCACGCGTACGCGGGAACTAGGCGGGGACTAGAAAATTAGTTGGTAGGCAGTTATTCGGATCCACTAAAACCTCGTACTCCCATCCAACATCATTTGATTTCGTTTAAGAACGAGACTAGAGGCCGAATTAGAGGCCTCGGACGAAGAAGCCATGTCCTAAGAATGAACAAGATATGAATTAATTAAGTAATTAACTATTACTAACAGTTAATTAGTTATTAATTATTAACAATTAACTATTTAATTATCATAAACCCTAAAATTTATATTAATCTTAACTAGTAACACTTAATTAGTTATTAACTATTAACAATCATAAACCCTCAGGCCTCAAATTAAAATTAAATTGAATAATTGGATCTAGAGTTTTAGGTAAAATTAGCAAAAAAAAAATTAAAGTGAATATTTGGATTTAGGGTTTTAGTGAATAATTATTTCTACAAATTATTCTCATATTGTGATGAGAAATCAAAAATAATATTAACCTTTTCTTACCTTGAGCGTGACTCATGACAGAGAGAGCTTGCAGTCGAGCGAGAGTGAGGGCAAAGGCAGAACAAAAAGCTCGAGAGAGATGAGGGCTGGGTGAATTTTTTTTTGTTTATATACCCCCAAAACACTGCGTTTTGGGGGGGGTTCCAATACCCTCCAAAATGTCGACGTTTTGGGGCTTCCAGTAAAAAAAAAGGGCATTAGTCGGCGAAATCGGCACCTAGGCGTCGATTTCACGACACCTAATGGGATGCACGATGACCAATGATTTGGTGGTAATCGATGCGGCTTCCAGCCGCAGAACGAAAATGCGCCGCCTAGGCGCGCCATTTTCAAACAGTGAGAGTAGTGTTGTTATTTTCGGAAGGAATATGCATGAATTGGTTAGTCTATATTTTCGTAGTGTTGAGACTGTGTTTGATGAACAAAAGCGTCATAATACGAGTGAACACTTTTTTTAAGAGTATATAAGTAGACAGGATGTGTGCGTGTCACTTATAGGAAAAGAAGATGAAAAGAAAATCATACCTGTATGATCAACATTTGAGGTCAACTAGGGTTAGAGTTTAGAAATTTGGATTCAATTAGGGCTAGGGTTAGGGTTTGATAGTCTCAGGCCACTGTCGACAACAACTCAGACGGCGGTTCCGACGGTGGCCACTTGTGCGTGGCCTCCACGCAATACCACATCTAGCCATTGATCAGAACACACGGGATTAGAAACCATTGGCGACCCCATTTATGACGCTCATGCCTCTAGGCAACCCACCATTTGCTGTAGATCTAGAGTTTCCCATCAGCAACCGCCTAGGTCACCGTTTTTCCCAAAATCAAGATGGGCAGCCGCCTAGACCGTCTTTTAGAAAAACCGGTTACTCTATACTTTGAAAGAGTTGTGACTGTGTTTGATGAACAAAAGCAACATAATACGTGTGAAACTGTGAATAAACTTTTTTAAAGTATGTTAGTAAGCAGGCAGGTGCATATATACTTTGACGTATATACTATTGTTGTATATGTATACTGAAGAAATAAAGGAAGCCCTCTTTTTATTTTCTTGTTTTAAACTATACAAGAATAGGCTTTATATAGCCTTCGGTCTTCTCTAAAAAGGAAAATAAATCTACCTACCCATAATTACATACAATCAATTACCATATCCCTAACAATTTTAAAGATACTTTCCTATTTCTAACACTCCTTCTCAAGCTGGAGCATATAAATCATAGGCTTTATTACAAATAAAATCAATACGAGGACCGCGAAGAGACTTAGTAAGGATGTGCGCTAATTGTTCTTCAGAGTTGACAAAGCTAGTGATCATGCATCCAGATAAAACTTTCTCCCTGATAAAGTGACAATCAACTTCTATATGTTTGGTCCATTCATGAAACGCAGGGTTAGATGCTATATGTAGAGCTGTCTGGTTGTCACAAATTAGCTTCATTTGTGTCCCACCTCCAAACTTTAATTCCTGTAACAACTGTTTTAACCATACTAACTCACATGTTGCCAAGGTCATAGCTCGATATTCTGCTTCTGCACTAGACCTGGCGACAACTGCTTGTTTCTTACTTTTCCAGGATACTAGGTTGCCTCCAATTAAAACACAATATCCTGTAGTAGAACGCCTGTCGGACGGAGAGCCTGCATAATCTGCATCAGAATATCCAACTATCTGAGTATTGCCTTTATCTTCATACAATAATCCTTGTCCTGGCGCTTTCTTGATGTATTTAAGAATGCGTATGACAGCATGCCAATGACTCTCACATGGAGTTTGCAGGAACTGGCTAAGCACATTGACTGCAAATGAGATATCTGGGCGAGTAATTGTAAGATAGTTCAACTTTCCAACTAACCGTCTGTATCGTTCAGGATCTTTTAGCGACTCTCCAACTAGTTTCTTGTACTCCTTAGGGTTCTCCAATGGCTCCCCCTCTTTTGGTAGAAGTTTAACATTTGGATCCATGGGCGTGTCAACAGGTTTACAATCTAACATGTCAGGTTCCTGAAGACTGTCTAGACTATAGCATATTTTCTCTGAGAGATGACTATACCAGTATGAGACTGAGCTACTTCTATGCCAAGGAAGTACTTTAGTAGTCTCAAATCCTTAGTCTGAAAATGATTAAATAAGTGTGTTTTCAGCTGTCGAATGCCCTCTTGGTCACTTCCAGTAATGACTATATCATCCACATATACAACCAAGTAAATGCATTGGCCATTGGAATGTCGATAGAAAACCGAGTGGTCTGCCTCGCTACGAGTCATACCAAATTTCTGAATGACAGTACTGAATCTCCCAAACCAAGCATGAGGAGACTGTTTGAGACCATACAGAGAGCGACGAAGCCGACAAACCAGACCATACTCCCCCTGAGCAACAAAACCAAGTGGTTGCTCCATATAGACTTCCTCCTGGAGGTCTCCATGAAGAAAGGCATTCTTGATGTCCAGCTGATAGAGCAGCCAGTGACGCATAGCAGCCATGGAGAGAAACAAACGGACGGAAGCAATTTTGGCTACAGGAGAAAAAATGTCACCATAGTCCAAACCAAATATCTGGGTATAACCTTTAGCAACCAGGCGAGCCTTGAGTCGATCAATCTGCCCATCAGGACCAACTTTCACCACATAAACCCATCGGCAACCAACTGTAGATTTTCCAGGGGGTAACGGAACCAAATCCCAAGTGCCACTTGAGTGTAAAGCAGTCATTTCATCCATCATTGCTTGTTTCCATCCTGGATCAGACAATGCCTCATGGACATTTCTAGGAAGAGGAACAGAAGACAAGGTGGAGACAAAAGCAAAATATGGAACAGATAAACGATGATAACTGAGAAATGTATAAATAGGATGCAGATTACGAGTGGAACGAATACCTTTACTGGTGGCAATTGGGCCAGGAAGGTCCACGGTACGGGCAGGAGCTGGAGCAGGTTGTGAGTCAGTGGCTGCAGTGTCAATGTCGGCGGAAGATAGAGAACGAGGACGACGGTGGTATACCTGAAGAGGACGAGGTGGTGACACAGTCTCAAGTGTAGGATGGAAGAATGGAACAGGCAGTACCGCAGAAGGGGTGGGAAGAGTCGGGGTATGAGGAGAGAAGTAAGGTGATGACTCGAAAAATGTGATGTCGGCAGAGATGAAGTAGCGGTTATTATCTGGAGAATAACATCGGTACTCTTTTTGAAGTCGGGAATATCCTAAGAAGATGCATTTAGTAGACTTAGCAGAAAATTTATCTTGTCCCGGGGTTAGATTATGGACAAAACACACACAACCAAATATGCGAAGTGGGACCGAATAAAGAGGTTGGTTGGGAAATAAGATAGAGTGGGGAATTTGGTCCTGTAAAACAGAAGAAGGCATGTGATTAATGAGATAGCAAGCAGTAAGAACTGCATCCCCCTAGAAACGAAAGGGTATATGGTTATGGATTAATAAGGTACGAGCCGTCTCAATGAGATGTCTGTTTTTACGTTCCGCGAGACCATTTTGTTGGGGTGTATAGGCACATGATGACTCATGGAGAATACCCAGAGAGGATATAAAGGTGGTAAAAGGAGCAGAAAAATACTCCCGAGCATTATCACTACGAAAAACACGAATAGGAATTTCAGCACAAATTTTTTGAAAAATAGGAAATAACTTAGAACGATCTTTCATTAAAAACAACCAAGTATTTCGAGAGTAATCATCAATAAATGTCACAAAATACCGAAATCCCATAACAGAGTTGACACGACACGGACCCCAAACATCGGAATGAATTAACTCAAAAGGGGACGCAGCTCGATTATTGACTCGCTTGGGAAACTGTACACGAGTATGTTTCCCAAGTTGACACGACTCACATGGAAGTGAAGATAATGAAGAAAGTTGCGGAACTAGCTTTTGGAGCTTAGAGAGATTGGGGTGACCCAAACGGTTGTGGAGAACATCAGCAGAATATGTGGAGGTGCAAGCGACCGCAGGCAATGACTGCGTAAGATGATAAAGGCCTTGTGACTCACGTTCTGTACCAATCATCTGTCTCGTACCCTGGTCTTGTACAAGAACAAAATGATTAAGAAATATGACAGAATAATTCAGATCATTGGTGAGTTTACTAACAGAAATAAGATTGAAAGGACAACCCGGTACATAAAGCACGGATTGCAGAGGTAATGAAGGAACAAGAGAGGCATGTCCAATGCCTTTAGCGACAGTTTTAGAACCATTAGCAAGGGTAACCATAGGAAGAGAATGAGAACTAGTTAAAGAAGACAAAAGTTTTGGATTACCAGAAATGTGATCAGAGGCGCCAGAGTCCAGGACCCATGGGCCCAATGGTGAGGACTGAGTGATGCAGGCAACATAATTACCAGTATGAGCAACGGAAGCAGAGGACGATGACTGAGAGACCTGATACTGGAGGAAAGCTGCATATTCGGCTTTAGACAGAGTAACAGTCTTGCTCGAGTCGGCCATGGCAGTGAAAACAGAGTGGAGGGCGGCTCGGAAGACGGGGAGATCGGCTTCGTCTGAGTTCAGGGATGTCGCCGGAACAGTGAACAGTGATGCGTGAACAGTGAAGCCGGAACAGTGACTCCGGGAAAAAAAAAGTGAAAAGAAACCGTAGGATCAACCTATGGATACCACGAAGAAATAGAGGAAACCCTCTTTTTATTTTCTTGTTTTAAACTATACAAGAATAGGCTTTATATAGCCTTCAGTCTTCTCAATAAAAGGAAAATAAATCTGGAAAATAAATCTACCCATAATTACATACAATCAATTACTATATCCCTAGCAATCTTAAATATACTTTCCTATTTCTAACATATACAAACACAAACCCAGACTTGCACACATGCACATACATATATGTGTGGGTGCGCGCACGCGCGCGGGGGCCACATACACTTGCAGATCTTTTTGCTAAATCAACAAGGATGATATGGGTATTTCAAGAGATCCAGTAAAATGGTCAATTAGATTATTTCATCTTCACTTTTGAGAAGTCATTTCTTACCTACTTCTCGAAATAGCTACAAATTAGGTTAAAAGAACCGCTTGTCAAATTGTTTATCAAACACATGTTGAGTCGGAACGCATAAGACAAGTGATTGTCAACTTCCAAAGGACAGTCCTAACACACATTTCTAAGATACATACTAATGCTCTCTACATAACAAGAGAGAGAGAAGACAAAAAAAGAGGTTAAAATTAATCCGGGGGAAAACTAATTACCTGACAGAATCTTGATGACGCTTATAATGATTGCCACGAAAGATAGCTGGGTTTTATGTGAATCCAAGTTTCCTTTCATTCCAAGCAAAAAACTCTATCACAAGAGACCAAAAAACAATGAATAAAATATGGCAATTTTTGGCTTTGCAACAGAAGAGGTAGGGGAATTTTTACCTGATTATCTTTACTTAGGAAAGTAGAATTTTCCATGATTTTCAAACATTTTAAAAGCAAGACAAGGCTCTGTGAATCCAGGTCATGCCTCGCATCCTGAATAGAAGGCGTACTGTGGTTCACCCAACCCTGCATCACAATTTATCTACTATTCCTTTAGAGGTTCTTCTTCAAACAGCAATCAAATATATTAAATAAGTTTCCAGTAGGAAATTCACCAATAAAGAAAAGAAAAAAAGGACATACAATAAATGATTATCTAATGGATTGATAACCAAGAGCGAAAACTTCTAATAATTTGGAAATCAGATCCCTTTTTACGCAGAAAATGATGATGGCAGTGATGATTAATGAAAAAATGAATGAATTATTGAGCAATCATTGAATGTGTTTTTATGTATGCATACTCATGATTAATCAAAGAAGTCAAAACTGGGTGGAGATAGTCAGAAAATTGTTGCACATCAACAATTTTCGTGGAAGATGAACAACAATGACTGCACAGGTAAGATGACAATTAAATTGGCAAAGGCACATAGCAGATGGCCCTCTCTCCCCCCCTCATTTCACACTTCAGATATACTTATGAAAACATAGAATGAATAAAACAAACATAAAGGCTCACACCTCCATAACAGAATAACAATGCATGATGACCTCAAAGACCGCATCAAGTCCTCCCAACTCTCTTAGTTTTTCTTTGAAGTTGCCCCCAGTCTTCCTCACGTTGCCAGTGGTGTCTGATCAGATGCAAATGAACAAAAAAAAAACAGACAAAATAAAAGAATAATCAGAAAGGCTGAAACGGGAAAAAAATGAAAACGAATTGCATTTCAGTTTACTTGTAACTATATGCTCAAGTTTTTTCCTAAGCACTACAGACACGCATACATGTAAAATATACATACCTACTACCTTCAATAATATCAACTGATACTAAACATCATGTGGAATTAATGAGAAAATCAGAACATAGTTCAGGGAAGTTCGTTTCTTTTTTCTTCAAATAACCATGTTCAGCAGGGCCAACTAACCTTTGGAATTTGCAGTGGATAAGGAAATACATAATTGAAATAAAAGGCCATATATAACACACTACAGACCTATTTTAGGAGAGCAACACAGGTCAAACAAGGAATGAGAAATTTTTGCAGTTATGATTCAGTTACTTGCAGACAAAAGCTACAAAAACTAAAGCCATTTGACTAGTACTTCAACATAAAAATGCTACAAATTTTGATTTATAAAGATGGCCTTCCACACTAAATCGACTCATCACATATATGGCAGGAGGGATGATTTCCCGCAATACCTTCAAGAGAAATTTTAGATAGGCAAGCCTTCTCCATGGTTAACAAAGCTATCCATTTCGGGCTCAACTCTGGCTTCGGCATTCCATCAACGCCTCCAGAGCTTGACTTCATTTCCTTGCAACTCACAAGGATTTCCTGAACCTTGGAAAACATGGTGGAAGTACTTGAATCTGAAATTTTAGTTGCACCTCGAATGATGTCGGTATCCTTGCGTAATGCCAAAAGCTTAGAACCTATTTTCTGTGATTTGTCTTTAGAAGCATTACTGATTAATGGCTTCAACAATTTTATTAGAAAACGAATGCAGCTGTGTGACTCCAAGAGGTGATCATCTTGACCCTGACAAAGTAAAATTTAAGCACACCTTTATTAATACTACAGTGGCAATCTAAAGCTATACAAAAGAATGATCCATTTGGTTCGACAAGCCTATTATTCAAATCCAGAACTAAGAATTGATGAAATACATGTCTATGCATGTAATTCTACCTTATCTGTTAATATATTAGTATCTCCCACACACATAAAAGTGTAATTATGTAAATACAGGCTCTGCACAAGATTTGAAGCAGTTGAAGTTATTGCGAGTCAAATAAAAGTTTAGTTTATACATTAAAGCATCAACGAAAATAATAGCTGCTGTGGTTTTGTGTAAGATTACGGACAGTTCAAATCAAAGTATCAAACAGATCATCCATTAATTAACAAAGGGAATCACAACTTCACAGTCTGAATAACTTACATCACTGGTCAAAACATAAAAAAGCGCTGCAGCAGCTAGGTTGCTGGGTGAATCATCAAAGCTGAGACCCAAAACAGCATCAATAATTGTCTTCACCAACCTGGAAAAATGTTTCACGTGTTGTGTAAAGAACCAGAAATCATGACACAACAATTCTGACTTTCGCAAGATAAGGAGCTAGCTTTTCTTAAGAACATGTTTCAAACACTTCCTTGCACAAACCACCAATACTAGGAACCGATCAAGCAAACTAAAAATCTGGAAAATTCATCCTCGCCTTTTCAGCAACGACTAGGATATTGAGAAAGTTTGATAACCAAGGAGAATTGTTTATCATTTAGTAGGAATCACTGGCTCAATAAAGCCCCAGGATGTTATTGAAATCTTCAATTTTGAATAAGCCAAATCCCAAAGTTGGAAATTTCACACATTTTAATCAATAGAACTCCAAATTCAAACATTAAACTAAAAATCCTAAATTAATCAATTTGGAAAAATTTCAAAATCCTCTCAAGATTTAAATACCCAACATGCCAATTTAAAAGTATTTGAAATGTTTTTCCACACATCTACGGAAATAAAAATAAGAACTTTACATGATTCATAACTATGAAGCACCGTTTGGTGTAGATTTTGGTGAGCTTAGGTTAACATTTAAATGCTACACCAAGCACATAGTTAATGCTAGCTTATAAGCTAGGTTGTACACTCATGAAATTATAATCTCACAACATAAAATTAATTTTCTACACTAGCTTATACTCTAACTTTGGTTCCACAGCTTATAAGCTAGCTGCTAGCTTATACTCTCAGTGCAATACTTTCTATCAAACTCAGCCTGAGGGGGTATTCAATCTAGAGTCTTTAGGATTATTTTGTATTTTAAAAGTCTATGAGTATTCAATTAGGATTTTAAAAAATCTTTTAAAATCTTCTTGTATTCAATTAGGATTTTAAAAAATCTTATAAAAACTTCTTGTGTTCAATTAAGATTTTAAAATGTCCATTAAAATTTAAAATTATTTTAAAGTCTATTGATTCTCTAAGATTTTATTAAAGGTTGGACTTTGAGGGTTTTGGGATAAATACCCAACCATTGTGAAAATCTCCTCTCTACACAACATTGTTCTAAAACGCGCCGCCTAGGCACGCCTAGGCAGGCGTTTAGGCTGTCTAGCCCCAAATCGTTGGGGCGAGGCCGCCAGGCGCTCGCTGGAGCATTTTCTGCCCAATTCGACAAATTTTGACCGCTAAAATCATCAGTCAACATCCGTTGACCAACTCAGAATTCAAAATTGAAGCTGATTTCTCGTCGAATTTTACACCCTAACCTTAATTTTACATAAATAACTCTCTAGCTCATCAACTTTAAGAATCCTCAATTTGATGCATAAACCCTAATTTAAAAAAACTTTAATTTCTTCAATTTTTGTTAGTCTCACAGTTTTTAAAAATATGGTGAAAGGCGCCGCGTCGCCACCTCGAGGCTGCCGAGTCTTTCGATTTCAGATTTTCGCCGCTTCACGCCACGTGAGGCGGCCGCCTCAGTCCGCCTCGCACCGAATCGACGTGAGGCAGCACGAGGCGGCCGCCTCACTCACAGCGTCAGTTTTTTTATTTTCGATTTTTGCCTTCAAAACGACGACATTTTGGGGGCTCCAAAACGTTGTCGTTTGGTCAATTTCATTTCGTCTCTATGGCTCGAAGCTAACCCTCTCATCGACGAAGATCAAGGTTTAAAAATACGTGGCGGCGCCTCGAGGCGGCCGGCCATTGAGGCGCAAGGCGGACCTCCTCGAGGCGGGCGCCTCGTTCCGAAAATCGAAAAAAATTAAAATCATAATATTTTTTTAGGAATACCCTAAACACAATGCAAGTAAAGGATTAAGAAGAGGACTAAAAATAACACATACTTAAAAAAATAACACATACTTAAAAAAATTGGAATAACACAATCTGATTTTGAGGAATTATCTTCCACGCCTTGTGGACCAGAAGATAACTCACATCCCCCCAACAATAACAACACAGCTTGAACCTGTAATCAATTAAAAATCTTTTAATGACGTAATCCAGAAACTTGAAACTTCCAATTTATTTAAAGTTGTGACGATTTTCAATTTTCTAATAAAAATAAAAATTTAATAAAACAATAGATTCCCAAATCCCAATGGATAAAATTGACGAGCTAAAAAGTCAAAAAATAATAATAATAATAATAAATGCGATTACCTTATCAGGAGAGACGAAATCAAAAACATAGACCTTATAATAATAATAAAATTGACGATGACGACGCCGTTTTCGAGAGCAAACTGATGGTCGAATCTAAGGTGATGACCATCGGCGCTAACAGACACATCGACGACGAGCTGAGACTGAGAGACGACGAAGAAAGCAAGGTTTAACATAGACTGAGACGACGAAGAAAGCTAGGGTTAGCTTCGATCAAATTTTTTTATAATGAAACCGAAACGACGACGTTTTGGAAGCCCCAAAATGTCGTCATTTCATTTAAAAAAAAATTAAAATTAAAAAAAAAAATCACGTGAGGCGGCCGCCTCACAAAAACCGAAATAGGCGGCCGCCTCAACGCGCCGTCGCCGTGAGGCGGCGATGCGGCGCCTCGAGGTGGCCGCCTCGACCGAATTTTTAAACACTGACGAAGATAGCCCATTTCGTTTCGTCTCTCTTTCGGCTCTGTCGTCTGCGTCTCTCTCTCTCTCGGCTTTGTCGTCTGTGTCTCTCTCTCTCGGCTTTGTCCTCTGCGTCTCTCATCCTGTTTCAATTTCTTCATCAATTGGTAAGCTCTCTCCCCAGTAAGCTCTATGGTTTCAATTTCTTCATCAATTGGTTTCTTTCATGTGCGGCCCTGTTTAATCAATTCGTTTAATTTCATGCGCGACTCTCTCATGATTTAGGTTTTAATTTAACTGCTTTGACGAAGTAGAAAATGAAGAATTTTGTTGAGCAAAGAGTGATGTTCAAATGTTTTCAGTAAGATGTCGATTGTTTTAGGGATTAGTTATCAAGTGTTTTTTGAACATACTATGAATAATGGAGCAATGAATGTATTTTGGATTGTTGATGTTTTTAGTATGCTGATATTATGATTTTTTTTTATTTTCGGATCGAGGAGCCCGCCTCACCGCCTTGAGGTGTTATCTGTATTTTTAAACATTGGTTTCTATCAAATTGACGCTCTATAAAAGGCTATTTGGTTATTCTAGCCTCCTTCATGCTAAGTGATTCGTGTATAGTTGCCTTTTTGGTAGAATGTCAATAATCAAAACTCTATGGAACCATCAAGACTATCACTTTGTGTTTGCTTATAAAAGGTTTCCGAAATTATTAATGGAACCATCAAATACCAATTTTTTGTTCATATGAACATTACCACCAAGCAATAAGTTGTATAAATAAATTTTGTGGAATCACCACCAATCAAGGAGCATGTCATAAATAATTAAATAAAAAGCCCTATGATAACTCATTTGATTCATAGGAATAGATGATTTTGTATAGCATGGTATTTGAGTTAGTTTAACTATAAAGTCGTGTTTGAGTCTTCAATGTTTAGTTGAATTCTAATAAGTTATTTTGTATGTTTGTTATTTTGTTCATAGTTATGTTCATGCATGAGCTATGGATTATTTTGTTCATCAATTCCCCTAATAAAGTTTTATTATGTATAATTTAGTAATATCATCATGGTTGATACACAACAAGAATGGAAAAAGGGGGAGTTATGAACAATGGAGCAAAAACGAGAGTGACTTATTTTAGAACTTATGGTTGATGGCACTGCTAGGGGATGGCACAATAATAATGGCATCTTTACTAATACTAAGCAAACAATTGAAGAACGAATACTTCCTGTTCTTAATTCAAAACATAGGTGTCATAAGACATACAATAATTACCAAAGCTGATAGAAATGGTTTAAGAATCGTTGGACCTCTTATTCAACCCTTATGCATTTTTGCTCCGATTTTGGGTTTGACTCAACTAAAAAGAGGTTCACTACTTCCGATGAAGTATGGGCTCTATGGGATGAATACTTTAAGGTTAATTTCTTAAAAATTAAATTAAAATCTTCTTTCTATTTATAATATTTACTATTTTGAAGATGATACACTAAAAAATAGTTTTAAAATTTTTTGTCTTTTGCCAGGCTCATCCAAACGATATGTCCAACTTACACTTTGGGGTATTGCAAGATTACGAGGACTTGAAAATCGCTATTGGGAATGGTGTAACTATTGAAAAAAAACTCAATTGGGTTGGGTAGTGTTACTGAAGCAAGAACATTAGGCATTGCAGAAGATAGAGATATATGCATAGAAGACTGTGACTTTAATGCAGATTTTGATACATTCGTAAGACCAACCGAAAACGATCAATCATTTCACTGTACATCATAACTCCAACCACTATAATTTTAGAGAGTCCTATACAAGGAAGAATCCAAAATAAAGAAGTAGAACCGTATATGAAGGAGCAGTGTATGAAAGAACCCCGCAAAGTGACATTATGGGAAAGCTTGAAAAAATTTCCACTAACTTTGAAGGAATTTATAACTTAATGGAATAAAGGGAAAGGGAGAGAGATTATACAATTTGGGATGCTATCAAGGAGACATCAAACTTAGAAAAAGATGTTTGTTTCAAGGCGGTTGAATTACTTAATACGAAAGGAAAAAAAAAGATATATTTTTGAAGATTTCTCCTGAAAAAGCATCAATTTAGATATCTCACAAGATGCGAGGACATTATTTGAGAGTTGAGACGTGTTGCGACTCAAAACATTTTAGTTTATTTAGTTATTAACTATTTTTGGTTTGAACTATTATTGGATTGTTTAATTGAACTATTTTTTATTCTATTGTTTATTAAATTTTCATTTATTTTTTAGTATTAAAACAATCCATGCACTTTTTGAAATCTAAAGAAATATTGACAAAACAATTCTTTAAAATATATGAGAGTCTAAATGAAATTAAACAATCCATGTATTTTCCATGTATTTAACAGTATAATTAAAAAAAAATCCAACACAATTAATTGAATAAACCCCCTAAATCTTGAAAACCCACATACCCTTCAGTCCTTAGAAGTCTCCTTTGCTGAGCAGTGCCACAAATCGACAGCAAAGACAACAAACTGGCCCTTCTGATCCTCAATTGAGACCCTTTCTTTAACCCATCAATGGCGAAATTCACTTCATCAACGTGCTCCATCATCTCCCAAACTCCTGCGGCTCCAACAACGCCCAAGTCGAGGGAGTCAACGGCCCAAAATACGCCTCCTTCTTGTGCTTCTTTGACTTTCGAACGACGCCGCTTTCCGAATTAGAAAAAGAATCTCCGTATGGATCGGCCGAAACGTCGTCGACGATGTTAAAGGAGTCAGAAAATGTTCTTCTTTGCCCTTGGTTGCGGCGTCCTTAAGTCCTAGAAATCATGTTTTAAATCTCGGTGCCGCCGCCGCCGCTTCGTCGTTGTTTTCGCTAATTAAAAAACTAAAAATTGAATTTCGCATTTGAGGGGAAAAAAATGAGAACTGCGAGCTGCAGAGAGGAGAAGATAATAAGAATGATTCTTGACAAAGGCAAGGTGAGTTGAGCCGATCAGATTTCCATTTCTTTTTTATTTATTATTTTTAAATTTATCAATTATGTTTGGATTTAATAGAAGAGACTAGACCTGACCGGTGGTCCGGTTCGATTCCAATTGTGGAACCAGTAACCGGACCGGTTAAGTTCCGATTCCACTCTTAAGTAGAACCAGAAACGGAAACGGAATCGAACTGTTCGGTTCCGGTTCTATTCGGTTTTTTTTTACATAAAAAATTTGAGATTGAAAAATTAATTAAAAATTATGAATTTAAATTTATATAATAAAATTACATTAAATTACATTTAAAATTCTTGTCTAAAAAAATTAAAAATAAAATTATTAAATTAAAGAGCTTGAACTTAAATTTTTAAAAACTTAAGTTGCCTATGTATCCTCCAAGGGTGAGAGGAATCAAAGTTCACGTAGTTCCATTACAATTTTAAGATATTTCCCCATTGTAATTTTACAATTCTTTAATTACCAATCATCATTATCAGTGTCTATTGATCCTTCAGCTCCAGTTCCGCTTGCACTTGCAGATGCATTGTCGAACAAGTCTTCAAATTCATCGGGGGCATCTTATTGTTGCCTCAAATCAACTCGGGTCCAATCATCCACATATGTTGTTGCTTCTAGAGTGCTTGGATGTAATGAAGACCGTCTAACTTCCAATATATTGTCTCTCATGCTGAAGGTTTGCTCAACCGCAACGGTGGAAACAGGTGCTGCCAATATCTCTTTAGCAATAATTGATAATACATGATATACATTTTGATGTCGGTTCTACCATTCAAGTATTTGAAAATTTTTACTAACAAAATTTTCAGTTGAAAACTCAAAATTTGTAGATAAATAATTATCTAATTCCGGGTTATTAGTCGTGTTATCCCTATGTTTTTTATTTCATTGTAGTAACCAACGATCACCTAAGCTAAGTCTTGTTTGCATTACGAGTTCGCTACTATTAGATTGTTATATTGATTGCAAGTTATATCTTCTAATATAATCATTAAATAGTTCTATTAAATCAATTTTTATTTTAGTTATTATTCTTGTAATATAAATTTCATCTAATATTCTTAAATATCCATAATAAGCTTGTAAAACATTATTCAAACCTTCTAATTTAAATCTAGGATCAAAAACAACAGTAATAAGATAAAGTAAAAGATTGTCTCTAAAATAATGCAATCATTTTCGTTTCATGACATTAATAGCTTCAAACAAAACAATATCATTAGGATCAGGACTTTCAACATGCTCATCGAGAGTACCAACAATATTCAAACTTTCAAGAATAAATAAATGTGATGTAGGATAATAAATTCCACTAAAAATATTTGTAGCATCATTAAAAACTTTTAAAATATCTAAAATTTTATCACAAATTTCACATTGATTATGAAAAAGTGTGATATGCTGAACATGTTAAGAAAAAAATACATAATGCATCTTTGTATTGCAAGGCTTGACATAAAAGAAAATAAGTTGAATTCCAACTTGTTGGAATATCTCGTGAAAATTTTATCGGTTTAATATCATTTAATTTACAAAACTTGGCATATTCTCTTCTAACTTGAGAATATGATCTAATGTAATTAAGTGCTTTCTTAATATGATCAATGAAATGTGATAATTTTTCCAGACCATCTTGAACACATAAATTAAGGACATGACATGTGCAAAAAACATGAAAAAATCGACCCCCTAAATTTGGTTCGCATATTTCTATTAAATCAGTGATTGATGTAGTATTTGGAGATGCATTATCAAATCCAATTGTTAAAATTTTACCTAATAAACCATATTCATCAAAAATTACTTTCATCATTCTATAAATATTTTGCACAGTATGTTGTTCATCAAAAACTCTAAATGCAATAAGTCATTTTTGCATGTTCCATAATGCATCAATCCAATGACAAGTCACACTCATGCATGAGTGTGTTCGCCAATGGTCACTCCAAATATCAGAGCAAATAGAAAGATGACCTTTAATATCTCTAAATGTTTCATTTAAAATAATTTTATCATCTTTGTATAATTTAAAATTTGTTGTATTTCGAGTCATTCTACAAGCAGCAGGATTTAAAGCATTTTGAACATAATTAGTAAAAGCAAGTTTTTCACCAAAACTTAAAGAAAATGTGTCATACAAGTTAATTTCGCAAATTCTTCTCTATTTTTAGCATCAGAATATTTAAATAAATCTAAAGAACTCGTACATCTACTAGATGATGCGTACCTAACCATTTGAGTTTGAGTCGTATCAAGTCCAAGCTCAACGGCATGATGTCTTTCCAGGTGCTTGATCATATTGCCGTATCCACCGGTAAATTTGTAAGAAGCCCCACAATGATTACATATGCTCTTGAACCTTCATTTGCAGTATTGATTAAATGAAAATGAATTTTGAAAACATCCGAGGAACGAGACTTAACTTCTCTTCTCCGTGAACTGATACTAGGGCCGCTCTCTTAGGTTGGCACATTTGACATTGTGTTCTCAGATGAGCTTGTCATTTGTTGTTTAAGAATTTTTAAAGAATTAGAGAATTGAGAATGATAAATTGTAATTTGTAATTGTAAATGAGAGAATTGAGAATAAAAGAATTATATGAATTGAGAGAATTGAGAATTGAGAAATTGATGTATTGAAATAATGAAAAATGGCCCATATTTATACATTTTTAGAATATTTTTGTGATACCTAAAATACCCCTAAAATTAGCCATTTTATTACTATTATTAGGGGTAATTTGGGAAATCTAAATTATTATTAATTTTTTCTAACGTATATATTTATACGTTGGGGTATGGAGCCCAACAGCTAGCCGTTGGGGACAAAAGGGTTGGAACCCTGGTTCGGTTAGGGTCAAAACCCTGACCGAACCGGTCATGATGCAGTTCCGATTTCGGAACTGGAATCGAAACCGGTTGAAATCGGAACCGTCCGATTCCAATCGGTTCTGTTCCGGTTCGGAACCGGAACCTTGGGCGGGTCTAGAAGAGACTATAGTTTATAAATTATGATGAAAGATAATCCAACGTTAATAATTTGGTTTGAATAAATAAGAGGCTTCAAATATTATTTGATAAATAAAAAAGTGATGTAATTATATCAACATGAGTATTAGTGTCTGTTTGGTATTTAAAATATATTTTTTTAAATCGCAAAAAAATAGTCTTGGGGAATTAAAGTAGTTATTTTGCTACTACTAGCAAAAGCTCAAACACGATTTATTGCTCAAATACTCGTATTTAATTTAACATTATTTCGTATCATTCATAACACGATTAAAATAACTGGTGTAATAAAATAATTTTACATATTTTAGTAAAAACTCTCACTCACAACCAAGATTTATTGCTCAAGAATGGCAACCCAAAAATTCCACCAAAATTCAACTCTCAAAGTTTTGTTTTTGGAATTTCAACAATACCAAATTAATCCTTAACAATTAAGGATTATTTTAGTGTATTGAATCTAGGGGTGTTCGCCGTGCGGTTCGGGTCGGTTTTTTCGTTTTTCACTTCAAACCGCGCGGGTTGGCGGTTTGGGAAATTAGAAATCGAAACCGTAAATTTGATAAGGAAAACCGCGACGGTTCAGGTTGGCGGTTTAACGGTTTAGGCGGTTCGGGTCGGTGGTTTGGATTATAAATTTTTTAAAGAAAATTTTGTGTGTTTTCACATAATAATTGAAGAGAAAAAATACTTAATTTTTTATACATTGCATATTGTCATATGATCATTAAATATCTTAAATTTCATGGTTAAAGAAAAAGAAAAATATAAAATAATATATCATTTGAACGCGGGTTGGCAGTTTAGGCGGTTCGGGTCGCGGTTTGAGTCAAAATTTACTGTTTTGGACAGTTCGGGTCGCGGTTGAGTCAAAACCGCACATCGATCCGAAATTTACAGTTCGGTTCGGATTGACCCGAAATCATTTTTAATTTTTTTTTTCAAACCGTGCGGTGCGGTTTGACCCGAAACCGTGATCACCCCTAATTGAATCTTATGTTTAGACTTTGGTTGGTCTAATTTTGAGTTTGGTTTTATGTATCAAGAGCGGACGCATCTATGGTATCTAATGGTATCTAATACCATTGAGGTTCAAACAAGCAACTTTGACCATTGAACATATAATTTAAACCATTGAATATGCAAACTCTATAAATAAATATGAAAGTTTCGAAAACATGAAACTAGTTTCATATTTATTGGCAGAGTTTGCATGTTTAATTAGTTAAGTTGCATGTTCAATGCTCAAAATAACATGTTTATACCTAAATGTATTTGATACTATTGGGTATCATAATAGTGCTATCAAAAGCTGAAAAAAATTTCCCAAAATTTGGCCATGTTGGTCAAAGTAATGATAATTTTGTTGATATATTTTACAATTAACCAAAATTAGTTTTAATCTTATCTTGTGTTAACAAAATAATGCTACGTGTTATGGTTAAATTTAACCATAATTACTTTTACAAACTAACTTAAATATAACTTAAGTTATATTCTAACCATGATCATTTAATTACATTAACCATAGATATATATTAATTAATTAAATTATTTGTATAATTGAATTAATTTAATTATTAAATATAATGCACATATTTAATTAATACAATAATTCAAATAACATTTAAATTATTGTTAACAATTAACATTATACAATAATCATATATCAACTCTTGATATATGAAATTAATTAATTTCAATTTATCTCATAAATTATTGGATTGAATAATTCAATGGAACACAAAACACATTGTTGACAATTGACTACTGTTAGACTCAGCCACGGTTCCGTTTCGGAACCGGAATCGAATCGAACCGAACTGGTTCCAACTGTTTGGTAGGGGTTTCACCCCAACGCGAACCGGTCGGAACCGCTGGAATCTTCCAACGGTTCCAACCGGAACCGTTTCGGTTCCGATTGGAACCGTAGGATTCCAACATGAACCCTACGGGCAGGGACCATTGGCCTTAACGGCCATAAAAAATGAAATAGTAAATTACTAATAGATCCCTAATAACGGTAATAAAACGGTTATATTTATGGGCATTTTTGGTATCAAAAAAAATTCTAGAACTCTATAAATATGATTCATTTTTCATTATTTCAACACACCAATTTCTTAACTCTTTCAATTCCTATAATTCTCTTATTCTCAATCTCAAATCTCAATTAGTTATTATCATTCTCAATTTTCTTATTTTTCTTACTTATTTCTTTAAAAAAAAATGACAAGCTCATCTGAGAACATAATGTCAAATATGCCAACCCAAGAGAGCGGCCCTAGTGTCAGTGCACAATCACGGAGAAGAGAAGTTAAGGCTCGTTCCTCGGATGTTTTCAAAATTCATTTTCATTTAGACCGCCAAGACGATGATACTTCAAGAGCAATTTGCAACCATTGTGGGGTTTCCTACAAATTTTCTGGTGGATACAACAATATGATCAAGCACCTGGAAAGACATCATGCGGTTGAACTTGGAATTGATACGACGCAAACTCAAATGGCCAAGTACGCATCATCTAGTAGAGGTACGAGTGCTGTAGATTTCTGATGCAAAAAATAGAGAAGAATTTACAAAATTAACTTGTATGACACATCTTTCTTTAAGCTTTGGTGAAAAACTTCATTTTACTAATTACGTGCATAATGCTTTAAATCCTGCTGCATGTAGAATGACTCGAAACACAACAAAACGTCATATTTTTAAATTATACAAAGATGGTAAAATTATTTTAAATGAAATATTTAAAGAGATTAAAGGTCGTATTTCATATGTTCTGATATTTGGAGTGACCATTGGCAAACACACTCATACATGGGTGTGACTTGTCATTGGATTGATGCATCATTTACCATGCAAAAACGACTTATTGCATTTAGAGTTTTTGATGACCAACATACTGCACAAAATATTTATAGAATGATGAATGTAATTTTTGATGAATATGATTTAGTAGATAAAATTTTAATAATTGGATTTGATAATGCATCTGCAAATACTGCATCCATTAATGATTTAAAAGAAATATGTCAACCAAATTTAGGGGATTGGTTTTTTCATATTTGTTGCACATGTCATGTCCTTAACTTATGTGTTCAAGATGGTATGAAATTATTATCACCTTTCATTGATCATATTACGACGACACTTAATTGTATTTGGTCATATTCTCAAGTTAAGAGAGAATGGGCCAAGTTTTGTAAAATAAATGGTATTAAACCGATTAAATTTTCAAGAGATGTTCCAACACGTTGGAATTCAACTTATTTTCTTTTATGTCAAGCATTACAATACAAAGATGCATTATGTAGTTTTTTTTCTCAACATGTTCAAAATATCACACTTTTTCCTAGTCAATGAGATATTTGTGAATTTTTTTAGATATTTTAAAAGTTTTTAATGATGATACTTTAATTTTTAGCGGTGTTTATTATCATACAACACATTTATTTCTTCTTGAAAGTTTGAATATTGTTGGTACTCTCGATGAACATGTTGAAAGTAACGATCCTAATGATTTTATTTTGTTCGAAACCATTACTGCTATGAAGGTAAAATGATTGAATTATTTTAGAGAAATTCCTTTACTTTATCTTATTGCTGTTGTTTTTTATCCTAGGTTTAAATTAGAAGGTTTGAATAGTGCTTTACAAGCTTACTATGGTTATTTAGGAATATTAAATGAAATTGATATTACAAGAATAATAGTGAGATTAAGAAATGATTTAATTGAGTTATTTAATGATTATATTGTAAGATATAACTTAGGAACATTAGGTGAATCTAGTAGTAGCGAATCGATAATTCAAACAAGACTTAGCGCATGGGATCGTTGGTTACTGCAACGAAATAAAAAAGCTAGGGATATGACAACTAATAACCCCGAATTAGATAATTATTTATCTACAAATTTCGAGTTTCCTACTGAAAGTTTAGTTAGTAAGAAATTTAAAATCCTTGAATGGTGGAACCGACATCAAAATATATATCATGTTTTATCAATTATTGCTAAAGAGATATTGGCAGCACCTATTTCCACCGTTGCGGTTGAGCAAGCCTTTAGCTTAGGAGGCAATATATTGGAAGCTAGACGATCTTCATTACATCCAAGCACTTTAGAAGCAACAGCTTATGTGGATGATTGGACTCGAGCTGAAGGACCAATTGATAACGATGCTTATGTGGATGATTGGACTCGAGCTGATCTGAGACAATAAGAAAATGCCCCTGATGATTTCGAAGACTTGTTCGATAATGCATCTGCAACAACAAGTGCAAGTGGAACCAGAGCTGAAGGATCAACTGATAATGATGATTGATAATTACAAAATTGTAAATTTACAAATGGGAAATATCTTAAAATTGTAATGGAACTACGTGTGCTTTGATTTCTCTCACCCCTTGAGGATACGTAGGCAACTTAAATTTTTTAAAATTTTAGTTTAAGCTCTTCAATTTAATAATTTTATTTATTTATTAAAGTAATGTAATTTATTTTAATTTATTTTCGAAATTTTAAAAAAAAAAGGTTCGAACGGAACCGGTCAGTTCCGGTTCGTTTCAAGGTTCCGGTTCCATTTAAGTGTGGAACCGGAATCGAACTGGAATTAACCGGTTCGATTCTGGTTCCACACTTGTGGAACCGGAAACCGGCTGGTTTGATTCGGTTCCAAACCAGAATCGAACCGCCGGCCAGGTCTAACTACTGTTACCATAATGCTCAATGAGTACACTTAATATGGTGGGAATCTCTAGGTTCAAGTTCGGTTATTATATATAAACTTTTTATATATGTGAGCAAGAAGAACTGCCAACCTACAAATCATGACGAACAAACTCTGCATGTCGAACCATACAAGTTGAGGTCATGCGCTAATATATAATCCCTCTGTCATACGTCTCCTATTAAGCAAAGCCATAATCTTACCTTCAATGCCTTATCTACACAATGTAAAGTACTTATGTTCATAATTATATTCCGTAATAAAAATTAATATTTGAAGAAAACTCATTTCCTCGGTATTATTTATAACATTTCAGAAACTCTTTCCAAGATGTACTTTTGGACAAAAGATTTCTAAATATAGTTTGAAGCATCAGGAATCCAACCATATGGACTTACGGATCCCAATATTTATATACACCGATCTCCATGAGCATCGGTCTACAGCTAACATTCATTTAACGGTCAGACCATGAAAGGCCTCTGACATGCATGGTATCAACTATGAAGGATCACTCACAAGCCCACTGTGGTGCCTCATGTCTAAGGACCACATTAACTTCTCAACTCGATAAGACAACTTTTAATGGTTTCATGGAATATCTATTAACTATCTTAAGTTAGTCAACTCAATATTCATATAACTAATTAATATCTGCATTTGTATACGAGTTTCTGCTAAGCTCATGGTTTATTGAGACAAACCATATGTCTATTACATATGTAGACAGTGCATAAGTCTTATCATTCTAGTGATCGACCAGTGTTATTAGATCAAGATAATGAATAATTTATATTTGAGAGTATGTGTGATATTTCTCAACGTATTTACAACTCTTGCAACTATATCACCATATATAGAAACTTTCAGGTCTTTACTAATTTCATATAAAATTATGAGTGAAAATTGAAATCTCTAACTCTTAGGTGATCTAACTCTTAGATCTATAATATACGAATAAAAGTAAGAATCTATCATACATTTAAATAAGTAATTATGATAAAGAAATATTATATTACATAAATAATAAATATTTACGCAAAAATTGAATGGCGCTAGATCATCATTTCCAACACTCCTACTTGATCTAATATCATTCGCGATGGTATCATATACTTATTGCCTCCACATATTTCTCAAACATATTAAGAGTTAAGGTGCTAGTCTATGAGTCCGCTATATTCTCGTTTGTTTGTACTCTACAAACAACAATAATAATTATACGTCAAACCCTATTTGTATTCTTGTCGCTTTTGAGAATAAACACAAGTCCAGATATAGACTTTCTATAATCTGGATCATATTACAAAAAAAAAAAAAAAATCTTAAAACTGTGTATTCTCCAACTAGTAAGTCATTATTTCCATAAATGAGAAACTTATTCTTAATACCCTTAAGATATTTCAGGATAAGTTTCATAACCATCTAATGGTCTTGACCCAAATCAGACTGATAATAGCTTGTAACTGTTACAGCCATATTGATATCAGGTCTGGTACATAACATGACATACATTATACTACCTATAATAGAAGCATAATCTTGGCTAAATATCTTAGCCCCATCATCTTCCATCTTAGAAAACACTTTCTTAGAAAGATGAGTACCATGTCTGAAATGTACATTGACTGTCTTGCAATCAACAAAATCGTACCCTTCAATGATCAAATCTATGTACTTGGACTAAGAGAGTCTATCCAGCCTCCTCGCTTTATCACTATAAAGTTTTATACTTTGTATAAATGAGGCTTCTCTCAGATCCTTCATGAAGAAGAACTTACTACGATAATAAATTTTACAGATTGTAACATACATATATCGTTTCCAATAACAAGTATGTTATCAATAGACAACACTAGGAAGATTACCATGCTCCCACTGACTCTTTTATAAACATTGGATTTCTCTTCGTTTTTAATAAAGTCAAACTTGATTATCTCATCAAATTATTTAGCTCATCTTATTTAAGCTTACACACCATATTGGAACCTAGACTAGACGTAAATGATGGAATTGGTGCTTGGAGTGCCAATCTGATTTGTACATTTTATTATTTATTAATAAAATAACTACATTTTTCATTTCATACCTTATTAATGGTATTGTTATTATGTGTATTAGATTGATGTTTAGATATGCTAAGAATGACATCGACCTTAGAATAGTCTTGACACTAGGTGTAAACTATTCTTAAATTAAATGTTCATAGTCGTTGGTTTTGGAATACACTCGAATTCCTATAACCTAGAAGACTAGCACATGTCGTATATTGGAATTTAAGCTCCAATAGTTTAACCCGATGTATCATGAGTTTTGGAAACTCGTATAGGCATGTGGGTATTCATTGAAGCCAATACTGAATAACTCATTATGATTCCTAATAGTTGGAAGTACACACCACCGTCAATAGGAATCTCCTCGAGTCGAGTAGCATATGTAATCTTTTGACTATAGGATATCATTGATTTTGTGTGAGATCCTCCACACTTTGATGCCATGTATGTCAGAAATTTTTCATAGTCTGGCCTCTAGATGTTCGTTGGGTTTGGACCGATGTGTTGAGTTCTAATATAGGTCCCAAGATCATGAAATCAAGCATAAAAAACGCATGAATACATCAAAGGAATAAGGCGGAAACATTACTCACATTGAACGGTTTGAGATGCGAAGAACAAGCTGCGTTTTTGCCTCCCTCCAAGCTCACGGCAACAGCTCTCCAAGGCAGTGGGCTGCTCGGTTTTGACTGGTTTGGTTCCTCCATGATTCGGCCATTGATGAACACCATGGAAGCTCCAAGCTTCAAGCTTCAAGCTCCAAAATTGATTCCAAGCTCATAAATTCGTTTCCCTATCACCTATGTATAACCTAAGGTGTGTGCTAGCACTTAGATCTTGCAATAAGATCCAAAAGCTTCTCCATTTGCTCGGTCAAACCAGAAGAAAAGATGAAGAAAACGGTCATGGAGACCGTGAGAGAGAGATGAAGGTTTTTGGCTCCAAAAGCCTAAAACCGTAAAATGAGAGAGAGAATGAGTTGCAAAATAAAAAATTGTAAAAGGGTTTACATAATTTCCAAAATATATAATAAACCATTTACCTTTTTTCTATTTCAAAAAACAAAGCATTAAATGCCTGTCAATCACCACAAATCAACTTATATCAATCACTCAAATGTCACATCACTCAAAGTGACATGTGATTTGACGTTTGATGTGACTTGCGATTTGACGCTTGATTTGACTTGCGTGCCGTACTCGCATTCGAAATGCGAATGCGCTCGCAAAAATATCGGGCTCGGGTTCGCTAATTCCAAATTAACGAATTTTCCGTTGCGTCGTAATTAAATGATTACGCCTAGCGAATTCACTATTCACGTCGCTAACGAATTAATTCTAAATTAATTCGTTCGCCCGAATTAAAATCTAATTTTAATTCCGCGTCGAAATCCAATTTCGTTTAATATATCAAATATATTAATTTATCGATTAATTCCAAATTAATCGTTCTCTCTCTTTAACGATATTTTATCCCAGATAAAATATCTCCGTAATTAATCCCAGATTAATTTTCTCTCTCTTCCAATTAATCCCAGATTAATTAAAGTGCGAGTCATACGTCATCGGTGAATCTTCAGGAAGCGACCCATGAGATCTCCGGATATGTTGGCAGTAAATACGGTCGTCGGACTATCCGAACACGTAAGTACCCCGTACTACGTTTATACCGATTTACAAGACAAGGTTGGCTTCTAGCAAAGCGTCATGCCTACCCAATTCTCTAGAAATATTCTTACAGGAATATATAGATCTGTATCAAGCGTAGTATACCGTAGTATTGTGTATATCAGCCCAGTATCGGATAGTCACGTGCTAGGGCTGGGGCTGGATAAGTGTCTGCCCCGTCCGAAGCACATGTCGGATGTCTGGTAACTAGTCTCTATAATCGGATATACATGACCTTGTCATAATATCCCGATTGCCGGCCAGCACTTAAGAGCACTAATACCGTATCCTGCGTGACATCATCTCCACTATGACTGGAGTGATACTTCCGTCTTGACATCACACCCAATACACTACGACTCTCTGATAAACCCAGAAGTGGTGTACGCAGAACCGGTTAAAGCCCTGTACCACCAAGACCAAAGTCTACCGATTATCGCAAGTATTAGCGATGTAAGTCTCAGGTTAAGACCATACACACCTACCTTGATTTCGGCCTCCCATAGACACATAGTCATAATACCAATGGGATTCCGAGGGGTCTATCCAGAGCGAAGCTGTTTCCCGTATCCATGGTGAAACACGACCTCCTATCGCACTTGCATAAGTATCCGATACTTATATATATGAGAACTATGCCGTTGTGCCCTCACAACGCACACAAGTGCAATACTAGCCTATTCCGCATTATCGATGTCCAGTCTCGATAATACTCCGGCTAGGGATATTTAATGATTAAACCTTCGGGGACTGATACTGTCTCATATCATTCTCAGTCCAGGAACTAATCATAGGGACCTCTCTTCATTTATATATCTATGGTGATCTAATCACAAATGATGAGAGTGCAATTTCCTTGTCACATAGTTAATTTGCTACAACAACACAATGATCTGTGCAAATAGTGACGCTATGGGTCATTTTGTCCAACAATCTCCCACTTGGCACATAGCCAGTCACTCAAGTGTCCTACACCCGAACTATGTACGGTTGGCTCAAACTGCTGAGAAATGCTTCGTCAGCGGATTTGCATGATTATCATCTTGATGCGATTTATTCGATCATCACATCGCCACGATGTATGATCCGAATGAATCAGATGAATATCTAAGTATGTATCTGGATCGTTGATGAGACCATTAATTCTTTAGCCTGTGCTGACGCCTAGCTCAGCTGCTAACAGAACTATATCTAATCTAATTAGATTTGTATCGACCCAAATAACTTCTATTGTTGCTTCAGCTGCAACAACAACCCGCATTTGTTGTTTATTCGGTAACAGTATCTTGCTTGGAAGATTTCCAGCTCACTGTACCGTTATTCAAACTATATAGTACCGTTTGCGACTTTTAGTCGTCTTTATCGGTTATAGGAAACTGCTGCAGTGACTCCAGTCACTTCAAGTTCTCCTTCTCCATAGACTAAGACAGCATCCTTAGTTCTCTAAGATACTAACGGATGTTCTTAACATCAATCCAGTGACTATCACTCGGATTAGCCTGTTTGTGAATCCATATGCTCAAAGCGTATGATACACCAGGTCTGTACATTTTTCAATGTACGGTTTCTAGGAGAGTATTCGAAAGCCAAGCTTTCGCGATATTTATTTTATGGGAATATCATTTCCAAGAAATGACGTATTATCATTATTTTATAGGACAGCCACTGTCAGTGCGCTCCCACTAACCTCCTTATATACACAAGAATTATTTTCGTTTTGAATTAAATCATACACCATCATGATTATATCAAAACGATAATTCCAAGAACCTAATGCTTGCTTCAATCCAATCATGGATCGAATAACCTGCATTATCCAAATGGATTTACCGTGGCAACAGGTAAAAGGTTGAATCGTAATCAACACAATGTTGATAACGATACCTTTCCGTTAAAGGCCTAGCTTTATACGTTGGTATGTTGCCATCCATGTATGTCTTCCTAGAAGACTTTTAAGTACCATTAGGCACAATGCCTTGTGGTACATCAACTAGTATCCAAACTGGTTGACATACATGGAATCCATTTCGGATTATATGGCACTTTGCCATAATTAGGGAGTTGATATCTTGTATCACTTCCTCATACGTAGTCAGTTGGTATTCCTCAATAAGATTCACATCTTTATGAGGTTAGATCAGAAACCCATACCCCAGGTTGTTTTCTGACTCTGTCCGACCTACGCGGTTCTTGTGTATTCGAAGATTAATGGTAATAGTCTCATCCTCGATGAACTATTCATGTTCCATTAAGATTCAGTGCCTTGAACAGTATTACTCCGATTTCCATCGAGTTATACTATCCTCCCATTTACCACTGCATATCGGTATTCCTCTCAGGAAAATCGTATGGTGAGTAACAATCTAATTGTTCTCTTGTGAGATGTATAAGTACAATACTTATGGTATCCCTAGGATAACCTACATTTGGCACTTATCCTATTTGGGTTTTAGTTTGGTATCATCCAAACATATGCCTAGCATACCCAAATTATCAGGAATGAGAAACCCTGTTTCTTTCCCGTTAATATCTAATATGATATCTGTCAAACAGATTATTATGGAACCTTATTCAAAATAAGTTCTTGCACTATTTAAAGCTTATCCGTTGAAGGAAATGGTAGCTCAGAGCGACTCGTGATTAACCTTATCATGTCTAACAAAATTCGGTTAATCCGTTCGGACACACCGTCAAACTGACGTATTCCGGGAGGAGTCCTAATTTGAAAGAATACTATACTCTTTCATATATACAAGAAACTTATTGCTTAAGTATTTTCCATTACAGTCTTACCATGACAGTTTAATACTTTAGCCGATCTATTTGTCTATTTCGTGTCGAAACTCTAAAAGTTTCCGATTTTGTTTCAAAAGAAACACATAACCATACGCGATGCCACATCCGTACAGGTCACGAAATATTCATATCCATATCTAGCCTAGCTAGACATGGGCCCACTTGCTTCACTATGAAGTAGGGCTAACAGATCGGTGGCATTTACACTTTTACCAAGTAAATAGTGTTTTAGGCACTTTGCCCAAATAGACTAGATTTGTAGACTTTATTTGAATGGAATCAAATCAGTCCTGGTATCCGCTCTTCAAAAGTGCGGATATACGATTCTTGTTTATCAGTGTCCCTGACAACTATGCCACAATTAAGTTTCTTAACTGATCAAATCAATTTGAGCTATTTATTTGTCATGTTATATATTTGAGATATTATTTATATTCAAAATATAAATCTGTTATTCACATCTAATGTGTTTATCTCAATATCATCTTTATATAATGAAACACTTTAGTGTTCTAGAATATAAAGGTACACCCGCAGCGGGTTATACGCGATATAGAGATAAATTTCTAGTCAAACTAGCTACATTATAACAGTTTCTAAATTTAAGTACTAACCCGAAGGTAGTTCCTAAATTCAGATATCTACGGTTAAAACAGCGACTTTCGTCCCGTTTTCAATTCGCAGATAAATCTCAATTGAAGTCAGTATCCTGTTCAAAACAGATTCTGAACATCAATATATATATTTTATGTACCACACTAAGTATCTAAAATCTAATTTTAATACTAGTTGTGAACATATTTATGACAAACATAATGGATTAAGCACTTAAGTTATCATTACATGATCTTCCAAAGATTATGCTCTACTATTTGCTTAACTCCAGGCATAATACGTTATTTTATCAAATAAAATAAGTTATTATTTTTCCAGGACCATCCTGAAATTTATTCCCAATTTGAAAATTAAAATCGTTTAAATACAGTTTCACCCAGGATTATGTCTTAAACACTAATCTTTCATTTTTATATCTTGATTCTAATAGTCCAACTATTTAATCAACGATTTGTGGTACTATTTATTATAATGATTATAATAGTCCAACTATATAATCAAATATAATCTAAATAATTAACCTCAATTACATTGATTACTATAATCCAATTATAAAATCAACTGTAAACTGAAATTAATTAATTCAAATATATTGATTAATATAATCCAATTATATATAATCAAATATAATACAGTCCAACTGTTTATAAAAACAACAATTTAAATATTAGTCCAACTAACATTTAATCTAACGACGAAATAATTTGAATGAGCGCGTATGGCGAGTAATTGAACGAGTATTGCAAATTCAATTCTTGCCTCCCACTATTTTTCGGCGAGCCTCTAACCCTCTGTCGAGTACTCGGGAAACCGTGTTTCCTAGTGGCTAGGATCCCGTTAAATATCACACAATCTTGACTTTGGCCAACAAATTGTATGATAATTAACTAGGTAGATCTCGAAGATCAATTGGATCCCATCCAATTCCTAGATCCAGTAGGCGGATATCCAAATCCTAAACATATATCTTATATATGCCAATACATCCAATGTATTACCTAACCTTTTTCCTCTGAATCAACTAAGCCTTGGCTTTGGCACAACAACCTAGTGATCCCAGTCAAGTGCGACCCATTGACCATGGAAAGCTTCGTAATCAATGTCGATGGACAAGAAGTGGTCTGACTTTGGCCAACAAACCACAACTTGGACAAGACACGATATGGAACAAAGCCTTCGTGATTCAAACACATCTTCGACGGACAAAGGGCTTGACTTTGGCCAACAACCCAATGCCAATCTCGGATCTTGAGTGAGAATCACTCAATGGAAGGAAAAACACTTGATATTGAGCGAGGGTTTTTCGCGTGCAATTGGCTACCAATTTATTATCTTTGTTAAGGTCTCATCATCATACAACCCTTAAACATGCATTCTAAACACATAATAAAGCGCATATGAAATAAAATAATAATGATATGCGGATGGATACTTTACATTGATCCTAGATCAAATCTCTCATTTTCTCTCTCCAAAGCTAGCACATGTATTTACTTCTACCCGTTACACTACACTTCTAAAGAAACCTCATTTACATTGAGGGGAATAGGTGAGAAGAGAATACAAAGAGTATAGAGGTGAAAAGGCTGGACACGCAGGTCCAATTAATAAATCAAATTTATTACAACAATTTCCAAAATTGCCCCACCGACTAATATCCATCCGATATACATTATTCATGCATCGCAACCATGTATTCATACAAGCATGTTATCAATCAATCTAATCCAATTAATTAATCTGATAATTAGTGATCATCCAATGTTCAAACAACGATTTGATTTTTGCGCGAGTCAAACTCGTTTTGCGAATAAGTACTCAAAGTACGAATTCTTGAATTAAATTAAATTACATAATTAAATCCAATTTAATACGCATTTAATTCTAATTCACTATTTAATTCCAAATTAAATATTACACTTTTATTAACGAACCTTTACGACTTAAATTCCAAATTTAATCGCAACGGGTCTCAAAGCCCGATTAACATCTAATGTTTATTTAATTAAAGTCCAATGGGCTTTTAATTAATTTCTATAAGGCGTGGACTTTTGGTCAACTCGGGTCAAACCGAATAACCAAAATCCAATCCGGGAGTTACCCCATAAGCCTTTAAATTAATTTTGGCCCATTAGGCCCAATTAAATAATTAAGGTCCATTAAGTCATAATTGGACTTTATGGATACGGTTTTAGGCCCAATTGGATCCAACCAAATTGGCCTAAACCTAACTTGGTACAACCAAGCCCAAAAGCCCAATTACAACCTATAAGGCCCAATTTCCAAAATAAGCCCAAATTAATTAACTTATAAAATTTCAAATTCCATAATTAATTAACCTAAGTGTAATACACAATTAATCACCCAATTAACATTCCTAAAATATCAATTAGCCTAATTAATCATGCACTTTAACATCAAATAGTGTCCAACACAATTGATCAAAATCAAACCCATTTTACATGCTTTTGTTCTCGGCAATTAGGGGTTTTTCCAATTCGATTCGGTTTCAATCCAATTGAATCCACAATCATCATTCCCAAATCAATTAAATTCATCCAATGAATTAAAACAAAAAACACAATGAATTTCATATTCAATTGAATTCGGCCAAACCACTTTAATTTGGGAAAAATGTTCCAAATCAAAATTCAATCAAATTGAATTTCAAAACAACATTACCCAATTGTTTTAAGTCATCCAATGATCAAACAAAACAAATCACCAAGAAATTTAGGGTTCTTTAATTTCGGCCAACATAAGCAATTTTGGGAAATTTGTTCCAAACACAATTTCAACAAATTGATCCAATCAATCTTAAATTAAACATACTTTAAGCATTCTCATTCATCCAATTTCACAAAATATGCTCAAAATCAAGTTTACCAAATTGTCACTTTATGCCAACATAAAAATTGGGGAAATTTGTTCCAAACATAATTTCTTCAAATTGATCCAATCAATCATTAATTCAACAATATTTAAGCATATTAATCAATCAATTTAATCAAATCATGCTTCAATTGATTTTACCCAATTTGTCATGCCCAAAATTTAGGGAAAATTGAATCCAATCCAATTTCATGAAATTGATCATACACAACTTCAATTCAACCTCATTCAAGCATACTTCATCAAACAATTCAACCAAATCATGCCTAAATCGAGTTTACCCAATTTTAACCCTAACTTTTTCATGCTTGATAATAGCTCTGATACCATTGTTGAGTTCTAATATAGGTCCCAAGATCATGAAATCAAGCATAAAAAACGCATATGAATACATCAAAGGAATAAGGCGGAAACATTACTCACATTGAACGGTTTGAGATGCGAAGAACAAGCTGCGTTTTTGCCTCCCTCCAAGCTCACGGCAAAGCTCCAAGGCAGTGGGCTGCTCGGTTTTGACTGGTTTGGTTCCTCCATGATTCGGCCATTGATGAACACCATGGAAGCTCCAAGCTCCAAGCTCCAAAATTGATTCCAAGCTCATAAATTCGTTTCCCTATCACCTATGTATAACCAAGGTGTGTGCTGTGCTAGCACTTAGATCTTGCAACAGATCCAAAAGCTTCTCCATTTGCTCGGTCAAACCAGAAGAAAAGATGAAGAAAATGGTCATGGAGACCGTGAGAGAGAGATGAAGGTATTGGCTCCAAAAGCCTAAAACCGTAAAATGAGAGAGAGAATGAGTTGCAAAATAAAAAATTGTAAAAGGGTTTATATAATTTCCAAAATATATAATAAACCATTTACCTTTTTTCTATTTCAAAAAACAAAGCATAAATGCTTGTCAATCACCACAAATCAACTTATATCAATCACTCAAATGTCACATCACTCAAAGTGACATGTGATTTGACGTTTGATGTGACTTGCGATTTGACGCTTGATTTGACTTGTGTGCCGTACTCGCATTCGAAATGCGAATACGCTCGCAAACAATCTCGGGCTCGGGTTCGCTAATTCCAAATTAACGAATTTTCCGTTGCGTCGTAATTAAATGATTATGCCTAGCGAATTCACTATTCACATCGCTAACGAATTAATTCTAAATTAATTCGTTCGCCCGAATTAAAATCTAATTTTAATTCCGCGTCGAAATCCAATTTCGTTTAATATATCAAATATATTAATTATCGATTAATTCCAAATTAATCGTTCTCTCTCCTTAACGATATTTTATCCCAGATATAAAATATCTCCGTATTAATCCCAGATTAATTTTCTCTCTCTTCCAATTAATCCCAGATTAATTAAAGTGCGAGTCATACGTCATCGGTGAATCTTCAGGAAGCGACCCATGAGATCTCCGGATATATTGGCAGTAAATACGGTCGTCGGACTATCCGAACACGTAAGTACCTCGTACTACGTTTATACCGATTTACAAGACAAGGTTGGCTTCTAGCAAAGCGCCATGCCTACCCAATTCTCCAGAAATATTCTTACAGGAATATATAGATCTGTATCAAGCGTAGTATACCGTAGTATTGTGTATATCAGCCCAGTATCGGATAGTCACGTGCTAGGGCTGGGGCTGGATAAGTGTCTGCCCCGTCCGAAGCACATGTCGGATGTCTGGTAACTAGTCTCTATAATCGGATATACATGACCTTGTCATAATATCCCGATTGCCGGCCAGCACTTAAGAGCACTAATACCGTATCCTGCGTGACATCATCTCCACTATGACTGGAGTGATACTTCCGTCTTGACATCACACCAATACACTACGACTCTCTGATAAACCCAGAAGTGGTGTACGCAGAACCGGTTAAAGCCCTGTACCACCAAGACCAAGTCTACCGATTATCGCAAGTATTAGCGAGATGTAAGTCTCAGGTTAAGACTATACACACCTACCTTGATTTCGGCCTCCCATAGACACATAGTCATAATACCAATGGGATTCCGAGGGGTCTATCCAGAGCGAAGCTGTTTCCCGTACCATCGGTGAAACACGACCTCCTATCGCACTTGCATAAGTATCCGATACTTATATATATGAGAACTATGCCGTTGTGCCCTCACAACGCACACAAGTGCAATACTAGCCTATTCCGCATTATCGATGTCCAGTCTCGATAATACTCCGGCTAGGGATATTTAATGATTAAACCTTCGGGGACTGATACTGTCTCATATCATTATCGTCCAGTCCAGGAACTAATCATAGGGACCTCTCTTCATTTATATATCTATGGTGATCTAATCACAAATGATGAGAGTGCAATTTCCTTGTCACATAGTTAATTTGCTACAACAACACAATGATCTGTGCAAATAGTGACGCTATGGGTCATTTTGTCCAACACGATGCATCAGTAAGTAATCAGTGTGAAGCAAGATAGGATCTATCGGCCCGTATATGTACCATAAGGGGTTTAGGTATCAATGTTAGTAAAGTCATGATTCAAATCTTTGGCCCAAGTCGATCATCTAGGGTGGATCACATCAGTTATGAAGAATATTGGACATGTCGACATGAGATATGCGCCTTAGAAACTTGACGGTGTATTTTATGTTTCCTAAGCACAACTCGGATAGCCTACGACAGATGGATTGTTAAACATGTGTGATGAACTCGACTTGTATAGTTCAGAAAAGTCGTTAGTGTTCTTTGCGAATTCGAAGGTGGCCGAATTGCGTACATATTAGCTAGGCTTATATGACGAACGTGTCCAAACTTAGAGAGTCCCAATATGAAGTGTACTCGTTGCACTTGGGTAGCTGATTATTTTTTATAAAAGATAATATTCGATATTATAATTATCAACTAAGATAATCAAGTGTTATTGGATAACATTGATTATTTGTTTTGACCGAATTGGATTAATTCAATAATTACACAAGGGCTTAATTATAAAATCATAATTATCTCTACCATTTGAGGATATTATGGTAATTGTACGTATGTAAGAATAAATGGTTTTGGCTTGATTTAATTGGATTAAATCAAAGTGGCAAACATTGAACTAATCCATTTCCTAATCATTGGCTTGATTTAATTAGAATAAATCAAAGTGGGAGACAATGGAGATTAGTCAAAATTAATTATACATATTTGGACAAATTGGATTAAGCCCATTTAAAAGTTGATTACAACTTTTATTAATTAAAAATTGCCCAAGTTTTGCTATAAATAACAAGCTTTATGAAGGTTTTAATAACAAGTACAAGTACAAGCAAATTCTTAGAGAAATTAGCCTAAATTAGAGAAGTGTTTAGAGAAGCTTGTGAGGTCTCTACAACATTTCATCTAGGAGAAATCAAGATTGGATCTTGAAGTGAAGCTTACTAGCATTGGAAAACAAGGTTGGATCTTGAAGTCAAGCTTGCGCACCTTGGAGGTTCTCCAACCATTTCAACAAAGGAGAAGTAGATTGGATCTTGGATCAAGCTTACTAAGGTAATGTTTGATCTTCTCCTAAGCTATGTTCTTTTGTGTATTAGATGCATGAACACATAACTTAATGTTGAAATAAGGCTAATCAAGTGTGTTAGGATACTTTAGAAGTATAAACACAACATGCTTATTATTAGGTCAAAATATTTATGTTAGACATAAACATAATTTAGAGTTTAGAACTTTTGATTAAAGCTTAGAGCTATGACTGCCATTCTAGAATCACTTAACCACCTTTGGATGACCTAGAATTGTTCACGAGACATTTCTTATTGGGATTCTAATTTGGTTTGTGTATTGGATTCAAAATTTATGCAAATGCATATTTAGAATAAATTTATGTTTTTGTAAGAATATTTGATATTTTTAAAAACTTGATTTTTATTCTATAACATGTGTTGAAGTTGGTTTTGAAATTAAAAATTAATTTTGGGTGTTTTTAAAGTGTTTAGGGTGAGTTGGAAGCAATTAGGGTAATATACCCTAATTCATTCAGCTCTCTAGAAAGAGAGTCGAAGGAAGGAAAAAAAGAAATGAATTAAAAAAAAAAGTTAATGTTTACGCAGTGTGAGCACAGTGCGCGCACGCACACTGTAGCGCGCGCGTCATGTGCGCACGCGGTAATTTTGTTTTCTTCCATTTTTGAGTTTCCGGACTCCGATTCAGGTCCGGTTTTTTCCATTACACTCGTAATAGAATATAATATTTCATTATATAATTTTAAATTACACCCATGCTTGATATCTATGGGTTAGACCCATTTCTGCTGTGTGGGGTACCGATCCGACCATAGGGGTTCCAGCACTGCCCCAAAAGAATGGTATCAGTAGCAAGGCTTAACCACACAACACATGTTTTGAATCTATGCAATAGTAATTTTAATTTAATTATGCATAAGACATATTGGATATGTATTGCATGTTTTAAATTAAAACTTTGACCTAATTAAGTTAATGACTTGATTATCATAAATCTCCTGTGATTAGGTGATTACTTTATTTTAGTAATAGTATTAGTAATGTTGGAGCATTATTGGATGGTCCGTCTTGTCAATACGGAGATGAATGGATTCTTACCACTTATATCTAATATCGCCATTAGTGTGAGGGTATAAGTATCGCTCCGGTAAAATATTAGATGTAGCATGATGAGTTAACGTAGTCACCCAATATCGTCATGAGTGTGAGGGTGTACATACGAAGCTCATTAGTGCACATTGACAAGTATACACCTAGAAAATGTCTTAATCCAATATCGTCATTAGTGTGAGGATAAGAAATAGTTCATGACCAAACTATGAGTGACATGAATGTGATTGACCTTGGAGGTCTACCTAATGAGTTTACAAATGCCGATATCGTCATTAGTGTAAGGCTGGAGTAAATGTCATGAGATCCACTTCCCGCTATGAAATTTTGATAGTCAAATTACTATTTTTCCGTTAAGGGAGATTACAGAATTACGTAAAGTAGTGGGATGACACTAATAGATTTAAAATTCCATAATTAATTAGTGTTATTATTTTGAAATGAAAAACTGTTATGCTACTACTGAAAATGTTGTCTTGTAGATGGCTGTCGTTAATCCATTGATGAAACTTTTGGATTCCAATAAGCTAAAGGGAGCCGAGAACTATTTCAAATGGGAAATGAACATGCGCCTTGTCTTGGAATTTGAAATGTTGACTTATGTCACTATCAATCTATTGCATATTGAAATTGATCAGACTCCACTCCAGAAGAGCGAGAAATTTTTAATAAATGGAATGATGATAACCTGAAGGTGAAATCCTACATCTTGTGATCGATGATTTCAGATTTTCTGAGACAGTACATTGAAGTACCAGATTCTTGGAGCATCATGCTAACACTCAAGGAGTTGTTCGAGGCAAACCAAGAGATGTAACTTTATCGAAGGTCTAAGGAATTATTCTGTGCTGAACTCAGGGAGGGAGGAAATGTCAGCACTCATGTCTTGAATATGATAGACTAGATTCGATATCTGGAATGACAGGGCATTTTGTTTGATGAACGGCCGGGCCGTACTTTGATTGTCTTCTTTGTCTGGTTCTTATGCTACTTTGTATTAAATTTCCATATGCATTCGATGCAAGCCACATACGAAGAACTTCATAACATCCTACACACGGCGGAGTAAGATTTGAGGAAAGGCAACCCCGTATTGTATCTCCTTGGTGGAGTTAGGGGTGAGCAAAACCAGTTTCGGTTCCGGTTCCGTATGGAACCGGAACCTACCCGGAAAAAATCGGTTCCTAACTTAGTGGAACTGGAACCTACCCAGTTAAATAGGGTACCCTATTATTAGGTTCCAATTCGGTTCCGGTCCGGTTCCGAATTACCCTATTAATATAACATTGTCATTTAATGAAAAATTATTGGATACAATGGTGGTATTGGGGATGTTCACGAAACCTGACTGAAGCTGCTGATTCTTTTCTTAAATTGTGAGCACTAGCCCAGCATACATTATCATGAGTTCAATAAAATGGCTTTATTTTGTAACTAGCTAACTTGAGGCCATGGCCTTGCTCAAGTAAAGCATTGATGATGACAATGAAACGTAGCATAGCACAAAAGGAATTAGAAGGTAAGCATCAATACGATGTTAGAGCTGTGAAATTATGAGTAGCAATTGTAAGGTAATAAAATTAATGTGCTTAAAATTCAGAAACTGGAAATATACATCTATATTTTACCATGGACGAGAAGATTCATAACAATTAATTTCCTCCATTGAATAAAAATTACTTTTACTCATAAGATCTACCATAAACATATTTCAAGTGCCAATTCAGTTACTGCTTGATGAAAGAAATTGCACAACAAAAGGAAATTGGTGCAAGTGAACAGCAACCACCACATGGATAATGTCATTTAAAATTTCCTTTTCAACAGAATAACTTCAATGGTGCTTCCATGTGGTGTCCCCACAGATAAAAAAAAATGCTATGCAAATAATCCCCACTTAACTATTTTAAACTCAACTAAATGAACCTTACTACAAATATTAGGGTCATGGACATTAATTCTATTGTTATTTGAGTTATAAGCATATTTCTTCTTTGATATATCACTTGTTCTTTCTTTCTAAAGGATCTGAGACATTATTTTTATTTCAGCTAAATTGTTCCTTCCTTACTCATGCAGTCAATAATCTCCACTCTATAGGGATGAGCTGTTATAACAAATCCTAGAAGGTCTCTTCACCAACTGATACCACATTCCAGTTATCATATTTGTGATTATTTTACATCCAATTACCTCCTGTTTTGCACCTCATCCTTCAGGATCCTTAACTTAACTGCTACATAAAAATCAGCAATATCTTTTCTGGTAGCAGAGCATGCAAGTCAGAATGTTCAAATGTTCCGGTTCCGGTTCTATGGTCCGGTTCTGGTTCCGATAATTCTGAAACCGGAACCGGACCGGTTACAGCCGGTTCCTTATATTTGGAACCGGAACCAGACCGGTTACAACCGGTTCCGGTTCCAAACCCGAATTTCCAGTCCGGTTTCAACCGGTTCCGGGTAGACCCGGAACCGATGCTCACCCCTAGATGGAGTTGGCTCTTCAAATACTTCTGGGAAGTCAAATAAAATCAAAATGAGGAAGAATAATGTATCTAAGAAGAAATCCAAGAAGCGCAAATGCGCATAATTGAAAGTAGCTCGTGATCAATGTCTACAATGCAAGGAGTCTGGACACTGGAAGAAGGACTGTCTAGAGCTTAAAAGAAAAGCATGACCCTCAGGTACTCTTTGTATTTTCCAATTATTGACATCTCATTAGCCTTAGATGCAAATAGTAGATGGGTGTTAGACACTGACAGTCCTACTCATATTTGCAATTCCCTGCAGGAAATGAGGGTTAAAAGAAGGCTGAATAAATGGGAGATCCAGCTTAGAGTTGGCAATGGCGAGACATTGGATGTCAAGGCAATAGGAACAATTGTTCTAGATCTCCCAAATGGATGTAAATTAGATTTGCATGACTGTTATTATGTTCCCTCAATTATCAGACAAATAATATCACTTCCAATATTAGATAAAGAGGGGTATAAAATAAACATTAAGGATGCAACTTTATGTTTATATGATAAAGATAATTTATTGAAATGTGAATGTTCTTTATCAAACGGTCACTATATTTTGGAAACATGTAAAAATGTCTTTAATGTAGAGGAAAATACAAGTAGGAAATCTAAACTAAATAATACTGAATTATGACATATGAGATTGCGCCACATAGGTGTCAGACGTCTATCCAAATTGGTAAAAGATGGTTTGATTGAAAATCTTACCTTAGATCCTTATCTGATTTGTGAGTCATGTATCAAAGGAAAGATGACAAATGCCCCATTTCTAGGTGTTGGACACTGTGCTGGAGATTTATTGGAACTAATACACAGCGATGTGTTTGGTCCATTAAATCATGCCGCTCATGATAGTTCAACATACTTTGTGACTTTCACAGATGACAAGTCTAGATATGGATATGTCTATATGATGAAATATAAGTCGGAAACATTTGACAAGTTCAAAATATTCCGAAACGAAGTAGAAAAACAAACCAGTAAATTCATCAAGTGCCTTAGATCAGATCGAGGCGGTGAATACATGAGTGAAGAATTCAGAAATTATTTAAGGGAGAATGGAATTCTCACCCAATATAGCCCAACAGGAACACCTCAACACAATGGAGTGTCTGAACAAGAAATTGTACTTTATTGGATATTGTGTGATCCATGATGAGCTATACAGATCTTCCTTATTACCTTTGGGGTTATGCTCTACTAACTGCTACCGACATACTTAATAGGGTTCCATCGAAAGTTGTTTCTACGACCCTCTATCAGATATGGTTCGGTAGAAATCTAAGTCTTAGGCATATAAAGATTTGTGGTTGTCCTGCATACATTAGAATTATACAGCGGGATAAACTGGCACCCACATGGTATAAATGTAGGTTCTTTGGATATCCTGATAATTTCATGAGATATCAATTCTACGATTTCAAACAACGAAATGTATTTATTGTTCGCTTTGAAACTTTTCTTGAAAAGTAATTTTTGAGAAAAAGTGGGAATTGTAGGGAGATTAAACTTGATGAGTTTGATCCCAACATTAAGGAACCAGAGATGAAACCAGAGATCCAATTAGATGAAGGGTATACAACACAGGTTCTACATAAGTCGAATTGAATATCATGGCCTCCTGTGAGATTGTTTTTAACATCTGATGTGAGCATTGATGTTATCCTCTTGGAGGAAACAGATCCGATTACGTATAAAGAAGTGATATTGGATATCGATTAGGGAAAATGACTGGAATCCATGAAATTCGAAATGGATTCAATGCATGAACTTCCTGAAGGAGTTAAACCTATTGGTTGTAAATGAGTTTACAAAAGGAAGCGAGGGCCTGATAGAAATGTGGAAACCTTTAAGGCCCGACTGGTAGTGAAAGGTTACACTAAACGTCATGGGATTGACTATGAGGAAACCTTTTCACCAGTAGCCATGCTAAAATCCATTATGATTCTTTTAGCCATTGCTGCATATCACGATTATGAGATATGGCAGATGGATGTGAAAACCACTTTCCTAAATGGATTCCTTGAGGAGGATATCTATATGGAATATATCCAATGATACTTCAAACTTGGTTTGTAAGCTCCAAAAGTCTATTTATGTACTTAAACAGGTATCCCGAAGCTGGAATCGTCATTTTGATGAGATAATTAGATTATCTGGATTCATCAAGAACGAGGAAGAACCATGTGTTTATAAGAAAGTGAGTGAGAGCATGATAATTTTCCTAGTCTTGTATGTAGATGGCATCCTTATCATAGGAAATGATATAGGGATGATGCAAATTGTGAAAGCCTACTTTTGCAAGAACTTCTCCATGAAAGATATGGGTTAAGCTTCCTATATACTAGGTATAAGGCTCTATCGAGATAAAGTTAGGAAACTTATAGGGTTGTCACAATCGATGTACATTGATAAGATGTTAGAAATGTACGGTTTTACCAACTGCAAGGCAGTAAATGTATCTTTCCGATATGACATACATCTTTCGAAGAAAATTACATCTCAGACTGGGGAAGAGAGAGTTAGGATGTCTAACTTTACATATGCTTATTGTATTGGAAGCATAATGTATGCTATGTTATATGTTGGGTTCCTAGTGTTGGACAATTATGACCCATAGCATCACTATTTGTACAGATCATGGTGTTGTTGTACAAATTAACTATGTGACAAATGAAATTTCTCTTTTATCATTTCTAATTAGATTACCAAGATATATAAATGATAAAAGGTCCTTATGATTAGTTCCGGATTGAGATGATATGAGACAGTATCAATCCACGAAGGTTTAATCATTAAATATCCCTAGTCGTAGTATTATCGAGATTGGACATCGATAATGCGTAAAAGACTAGTATTACACTTGTGCTCGTTGTGGGAGCATAACATCATAGTTCTCATATATTTGGGTATTTGATACTCATGCAAGTGTAATAGGAGGTTGTGTTTACCGATGGTACGGAAACAGCTTCGCTCTGGATAGACCCCTCGGAATTCCATTGGTAGTATGACTATATGTCTATGGAAGTCCGAATCAGGGTAGGTGTATTTGGTCTTAACCTGAGACTTGCACCGCTAATACTTGCGACAATCAAAATAATTTGGTTTTGGTCGTCCAGGGCTTTAACATGTTCTGTGTACGCCTCTTCTGGGTATATTGAGAATCGTAGTGTATTAGGTGTGATGTCAAGACGGAAGTATCACTCTAGTCATAGTGGAGATGATGATCACATAGGATACGAAACTGATGCTCTTATGTACTGTAGTCATCGGGATAATATGACTAGGTCATGATTATCCGATTATAGAGACTAGTTACCAGAGATCCGATATGTGCTTCGTACGTGGCATACACAATTCCAGCCCCAGGCCTAGCATGTGACATCCGATGCTGGATCGCTGTACGTAATACTACGTATACTACGCCTGATAAAGATTACATAGTCCTTCAAGAATATTTCTGGAGAATTGGGTAGGCACGGTGCTTTGCTAGAAGCCAACCATGTCTTGTAAATCGGTAAAAGCGTAGTACTAGGTACGTACGTGTTCGGATAGTCCGACGACCAGATTTACTGCCAACATATCCGAGGATCTCATGGGTCGCTTCCCGAAGATTCACCGATGACGTATGACTCACACATAATTAATCTGAGATTAATTAGATGAGAGAGAAAATTAATCTATGATTAATTACAGAGATATTTTATCTGGGATAAAATATTATTTAAAGAGAGTGAACGATTAATTTGGAATTAATCGATAAAATAATATATTCGATATATTATACGAAATTAGATTTCGTTGCGGAATTAAAATTAGATTTTAATTCGGGCGAACGAGTTAATTTAGAATTAATTCCCTATCGACTCTAATGGTAATTTTGCTAGGCATAATTATTTAATTAAAATTGATTTAATTACGTCGCAACGGAAAATTCGTTAATTCGGAATTAGCGAACCCGAGCCCGGGAGTGTTTACGGGCCCACTCGCATTTAGAATCAAGTGAGGCCTACAAGTCACATCAAGCGTCAAATCACTAGTCATTCAAGTGATGGATGTCTTGTCACTTTGAGTGATGTGATGTCTAGTCACTTTTGAGTGATGTGAGTAGTTGAGGGCATTAATTGCCATTTTGGCTCCAAAATTTGTTTGACTTTTTGAAAGCCAAATACCAAATTTTTGGAGATCAATTAATTGGTAATTGTTTTAGAAACAACCAACACTTGACATCTTCATCTCTTTCCTCTCTCAATACTCTCGGCCAAGGGCCAATTTTTTCTCTCTTGTTTTTCCTTTTGCCGTGAATCACACAAGGGAAAATGTGAAGATTTGTTGCAAATTTTCACAAGTGCTAGCACAGATTATGAGTCATACAAAGGTGATTGGGAAACCCACCCATGGGCATGGAATCACACATAAAGCTTAGAGCTTGGAGATTCAACAAGGAGCACAAAAATGGAGCAAAGCCGTGAGCTTCTAGGAGGAGCAAGGAAAATTTTTGTGTTCGTCGCATCCAAAAGCCGATCAAAGTGAGTATTCCGCAACTTAACTTTGTTGTATTCACACATGTTTTACGCTTAAATTGATCTTGTTTTGACCTTAGAAACTCAACAATGGTATCAGAGTCATGATTTAAGCATGAAATTTGATTAGGGTAAAATTTGGGTAAAAATGATTTGAGCATGTTTTGATGAAATTGATTGTTGATGTATGCTTGAATGATGATAACATGGTGTTATGCATGATCAATTTGATGAAAATTGCATTGGATCAATTTTTCCCCAAATCATTGGCTTGGCCGAATGGTGTGTGCCCTAAATATTATGGTGATTTTTGTTTTTTGAATCATTGGATGAGTTTGAAAGACTTGGGAATTGTTGATTTAGGATTTAATTGGATTAAAATCGAAATTGGACAATAAACCCTAATTGTCGTGACTTTGAAGCATGGAAAATGATATGATTTTTTGATTCAATTGTGTTGGACATGTGTTGATGATAATTAGCATGATTAATTATGTAAATTGGTATTTTGGAAATGTTAATTTGGTTAATTAATTATGGCTATACACTTTAGATAATTTAATTATGAAGTTTGGAATTTTGTAATTAATTAATTGGGCCAAATTGGAATTGGGCTTGTAAAGTTGTATTTGGGCTTAATGGGCTTGGTTGGGCCAAGTTTGGTTTAGGCTAATTGGTTGGATCCAATTGGGCCAGAACCATATCCATAAAGTCCAAATATAACTAAATGAACCTTTAATTTTAATTGGGCCTAATGGGCCTAAATTGGTTTCTTGGCAAATAAGGGTGATTCCTTAAATGGGCTTTGGTATTTGGTTTGACCCATATTGACCAAAGTCCATGCCTTATGAAATTAATTGAAAGCCCATTGGACTTTAATTAAATTGACATTGGATGTTAATTGGGTTTTGAGACCCGTAACGATTAGATTTGGAATCTAAGTCGTAAAGGCACATTAAAAAGTGTAATTATTTAATTAGAATTAAATATAGAATTAGTATTAAATACAAATTAAATTGGATTTAATATTGTAGTTTAATATAATTCAAGAATTCGTACTTTGAGTACTTATTCGTAAAACGAGTCGGACTCGCGCAAAATCAAATCGTTGTTTGAACATTGGATGGTCATTAATTTCAGATTAATTAATTGGATTAGATTGATTGATAACATGCTTTGTGTGAATACATGGATGCGATGTATGAATAATGTATATCAGATGGATATTAGATGGGTGAGGGCAATTTTGGAAATTATTGTAATAAATTTGGAATTTATTAATTGGACCTGCGTGTCAACCTATTACCTTCATACTCTTTGCATTTATCTTCTCACCTATTCCCCTCAATGTAAATGAGGTTTCTTTAGAAGTGTTATGTAATTGGGTAGAAGTAATATTTGTGCTAGCGGGAGAGATGAAAGCGAGAGATTTGTTCTAGGAATAAAATGTGTTAAGTATCCATCCGCATATCAATTATTATTTTTTTAGAATGCATGTTTAAGGGTGTATGATGATGAGACCTTAAAAAAGATAATTAATTGGTTTCCAATTACGCGAAAAACCCTCACACATATTATGCGTTTTTCCTTCCATTGAATGATTCATTCTCAAGATCCAAGATTGACACTGGTTTGTTGGCCAAAGTCAAGACCTTTGTCCATCGCAGATGTGTTTGAATCATGAAGGCTTTGTTCCATATCGTGTGTCTTGTCCAAGTTGTGATTTATTGGCCAAAGTCAAGATCACTTCTTGTCCATCGACATCGATTACGAAGCTTTCCATGGTCAATGGGTTCCTCTTAACTGGGATAATTAAGTTTATTGTGCCAAAGCCAATGCTTAATTGATTCAGAGGAAAAAGGTTAGGGAATATATTGGATATATTGGCATTTATAAGATATATGTTTTCGACTTGGATGTCCACCTACTAGATCTAGGAATTGGATGAGATCCAATTAATCTTAGAGATTTACCTAGTTAATATCATACAATTTGTTGGCCAAAGTCAAGATTGTGTGTTATTTAACGGGATCCTAGCCCACTAGGAAACAAGGTTTCTCGAGTACTCAACAGAGGGTTAGAGGCTCGCCGAAAAATAGTGGAGACAAATATTAAATTTGCAAATTCCTTTAGTTACTTGCCAATACGCGCTCATTTCAATTTTTTCGTCAAATAAATTAATATATTAGTTGAACTAATATTTAATCGTTGTTTTAATAAAACAGTTGGACTGTATTCAAACTATTTCATTTATAGTTGATTATATAATTGGATTATAGTAATGAATATATTTGAATTTAACCAATTAAATTATAGTTGATTATATAGTTGGACTATAGTAATCATTATATTAAATAGTACCTAAAATCGTTGATTGATAGTTGACTATTGGAATCAAGATAATGAAAGATTAGCGTTTAGAACATAATCATCGGAGAAAATGTTTTTTAAACGGCTTTAATTTTCAGATTGTGAATAAAATCTCAGGATAGTCCTGGGGATCAGGAAGTTACTTTATTTGATAGAGTGACGTCTCGAGCCTATGCCCGGAGTTGAGCAAATAGTAGAACATGATATTTGGAATATTCATGTGATGATAACTTTAGTGCTTAATCCGTTATGCTTGCCGCGAAGACTCCTTAATTTCTTAGTCAGAACTAAGGATTAGATCCTTATAGTATGATATTGAAATTGAAGGATCTTCATAGATCTATCCTTAGATCTTAGAAGTACAAATTGCAATAGAAAACTCTTGGAGAGTTAATGGCTATACTCAATGAGACAAAGCCAGAGTTTGCAATAGGGCAAGAAGCGCAAGGCGCATCTTACTTCGACATCCCAGAAGGCCAAGGCTTGGCCAAAGGCTTCTGGGGTGTGGAAAATGGGCAAAGGAAAAATCATTATAATCTTCTGGGAAGACATAGGACATATCCTAAAATTTCTGCCTAAACTGTGGCAAACGGGGTCACTGGAAGCGTGACTGCCGTATGGACAAGGTAGACATGAAGGAATTGAAGACGTGCAAGGCTCCGACTTCAAATATGTTTGTCATCAACATGTTCACTACTAGTATTAAAATTGGATTTTAGATACTGGATGTGGTACATAAATATACGTACTGGTGTGCAGAATCTGCTGATAAGCAGGATACTGACTTCAGTTAAGATTTATCTGAGAGTCGAAAATTGGACGACAGTCGCTGTTTTAACCGTAGAAACCTAAGTTTAGGAACTACCCTTCGGGTATGTACTTAAATTAGGAAACTGTTAGAATGTAACTAGTTTGACTAGAAACATTATCTCTATATCAGGGTTTAACCCGTTGCGGGTATACCTTTATATTCTAGAACACTAAAGTGTTTTATTTTATAAAGATGATATTGAGATAAACATATTAGATGTGAATAACAGTATTTATATTTTGAATATAAATAAATCTCAAACATATAACATGACAAACAAATAGCTCAAACTGATTTAATCAGATGAGACTTATATGTGGCATTGTTGTCTGGGACACACATTAACAAGACTCGTATATCCACATTTTCAAAGAGTGGATACTAGGAAGATTTGATTCTATTCAAATAATGTCTACGAATCTAGTTTATTAGGCAAATGTCTAAAATACTTTTACTTGGTAAAAGTGCAAATGCCACCGATCTGTTAGCCCTCGTTCATAGTGACGTAAGTGGGCCCATATCTAGCTAGGCTAGAGGTGGATATGAATACTTCGAAACCTTTACGGATGTGGCATCGCGTTATGGTTATGTGTTTCTTGTGAAACATGGATCAGAACTTTTGATGAATTCAAAGAGTTTCGACACGAAGTAGACAGACAGATCGACTAAAGTATTAAAACCGTCACGGTTAGACCATGATGGAAAATACTTAAGCAATAAGTTTCTCAAATACTTGAAAGAGTATAGTATTCTTTCAATGAGGACTCCTCCCGGAACACGTCAATTTGACGGTGTGTCCGAAGAGAGAAACCAAATTTTGTTGGACATATAAGGTTAATCATGAGTCGCTCTGAGCTACCATTTCCTTCAAAGGACGCATTAAACAGTGCAAACTTATTTTGAATAAGGTTCCATAAAAATCTGTTAGACAGACTTCATATTAGATATGAACAGGAAAGAAACTGGGTTTTCTCATTCCTGAAAATTTGGAATGGGAAGCTGGCATATTTGGATGATACCAAACTAGAACCCAAATCGGATAAGTGCCTAATTTGTGGTTATCCTAGGGAAACCAAAGTATAGTACTTATACAACTCACTAGAGAACAATGTAATTGTTGCTCGCCATGCGGTTTTCCTAAGAGGAATACCTATATGCAGTGGTAAGTGGAAGAAAAGTAAAACTCGATGAAAATCGGAGTAATACTATTCCAGGCACCGATTCCTTAATGGAACACAAATAGTTCATCAGAGATGAAACTATACCATAATCTTCGAATACACAAGAACCGCGTAAGTCGGAGAGAGTCAGAAAACAACCTGAGAGGTATGGGTTTCTGATCTCACCTCGTAAAGATGTCAATCTTATTGAGGAATACGAACTGACTACGTATGAGGAAGTGATACAAGGTATCGACTCCCTATTATGGCAAAGTGCCATGATGTCCGAAATGGATTCTATGTATACCAACCAAGTTTAGACACTGGTTGTTATACCGGAAGGTATTGTGCCTATTGGTACTATATAAGTCTTCAAGGAAGACATACATGGAAGGCAACATACCAACATACTAAGCTGGGCTTGTAGCGAAAATGTATCGTTATCAACATTGTGTCGATTACGACGAAAACTTTTATCTGTTGCCATGGTTAAATCCATTTGGATAATGCTTGCTAATGCTGCATGTTTCATTTATGAAATATGGCAGCTGAACGTCAAAATTGCTTTCCTTAAATTGAAACCTTTTGGAGGATGTTTACAACATCCTAACAGTTTTGTCGTACCAAAACGAGCAAACAAGGCTTGCAAATTAATTCGATCCATTGATGGATTTTTTGCATTGGTTCTTGGAATTATCGTTTTGATGTAATCATAATGGTATATGATTTAATTCAAAACGAAAATGATTCTTGTGTATATAAGGAGGTTAGTGGGAGCGCACTGACAATGATTGTCCTAAAAATGATGATATGTCATTTCTTGGAAATGATATTCCCATAATACAGTCGGTGAAAGCTTGGCTTTCATGAAAATTCTCCGTAGAATTCTTTGGAGAGACAACCTTTATTCTAGGAATAAGGATCTACTGGGATAGATCTAAAAGTTGTTGGCACTCTCCGAGAACTCGTACATTGAAATAAATGTACGCGACCTGGTGTCTCATATGCTTTGAGCATATGGAGTCACAATCAGGCCAATCCAAGTGATAGTCACTTGATTGATGTTAAGAACATCCTTAGTATCTTAGATGAACTAAGGATGCTTTCTTATACTATGGGAAGGAGAACTTGAAGTGACTGGGTTCACTGCTGCAAGTTTCCTAACCGACAAAAATGACTATAAGTCGTAACAAAGGTACTATAAGTTTGAATAACGGAACAGTGAGCTGGAAATCTTCCAAGCAAGATACTGTTACCGAATAAACAACAAAAGCGGAATATTGCTGCAGCTGAGGCAGCAATAGAAGCCTTTTGGATTGATAATAATCCTAATAAGATTAGGAGTAGTTCTGTTAGCAGCTGAGCTAGGCTACAACACAGGCTAAAGAATTAATGGTCTCATCAACGATCCAGATATATACTTCAAATATTCATCTGATTCGTTCGGATCATACATCGTGGCGATGTGATGATCGAATAAATCGCATCAGATGATAACACTGCAAATCCGCTGACGAAAGTATTTTATCAGCAGAAGTTTGAGCGAACGCTACATAGTTCGGGTGTAGGACACTTGAGTGATTGGCTATAGGCCAAGTGGGAGATTGTTGGACAATTATGACCCATAGCATCACTATTTGTACAGATCATGGTGTTGTTGTACAAATTAACTATGTGACAAAGGAAATTGCTCTTTTATCATTTGTAATTAGATTACCAAGATATATAAATGATAAAAGGTCCTTATGATTAGTTCCGGATTGAGATGATATGAGACAGTATCAATCCATGAAGGTTTAATCATTAAATATCCCTAGTCATAGTATTATCGAAATTGGACATCGATAATGCGAAATAGACTAGTATTACATTTGTGCGTGTTATGGGAGCATAACGACATAGTTCTCATATATTAGGGTATTGGATACTCATGCAAGTGTAATAGGAGGTTGTGTTTACCAATGGTACGAAAACAGCTTTACTCTGGATAGACCCCTCGGAATTCCATTGGTAGTATGACTATGTGTCTATGGAAGTCCGAATCAGGGTAGGTGTATTTGGTCTTAACCTGAGACTTGCACCGCTAATACTTGCGACAATCAATATACTTTGGTTTTGGTCGTCCAGGGCTTTAACAGGTTATGTGTACGCCTCTTCTGGGTATATTGAGAATCGTAGTGTATTGGGTGTGATGTCAAGACGGAAGTATCACTCCAGTCATAGTGGAGATGATGATCACGTAGGATACGAAACTGGTGCTCTTATGTACTGCAGTCATCGGGATAATATGACTAGGTCATGATTATCCGATTATAGAGACTAGTTACCAGAGATCCGATATGTGCTTCGTACGGGGCAGACACAATTCCAGCCCCAGGCCTAGCATGTGACATCCGATATGCTGGATCGCTGTACGCAATACTACGTATACTACGCCTGATAAAGATTACATATCCTTCAAGAATATTTCTGGAGAATTGGGTAGGCACGGTGCTTTGCTAGAAGCCAACCATGTCTTGTAAATCGGTAAAAACGTAGTACTAGGTACGTACGTGTTCGGATAGTCCGACGACCAGATTTACTGCCAACATATCCGAGGATCTCATGGGTCGCTTCCCGAAGATTCACCGATGACGTATGACTCACACATAATTATCTGGGATAAAATATTATTTAAAGAGAGATAACGATTAATTTGGAATTAATCGATAAAATAATATATTCAATATATTATACGAAATTAGATTTCGACTCGGAATTAAAATTAGATTTTAATTCGGGCGAACGAGTTAATTTAGAATTAATTCCATAGAGACGTGAATAGTAATTTTGCTAGGCATAATTATTTAATTAAATTTGATTTAATTACATCGCAACGGAAAATTCGTTAATTCAGAATTAATGAACCCGAGCCCGGGAGTGTTTGCGGGCCCACTCGCATTTCGAATCAAGTGGGGCCCACATGTCAAATCAAGCGTCAAATCACTAGTCATTCAAGTGATGAATGTCTTGTCACTTTGAGTGATGTGATGTCTAGTCACTTTTGAGTGATGTGAGTAGTTGAGGGCATTAATTGCCATTTTGGCTCCAAAATTTGTTTGACTTTTTGAAAGCAAAATACCAAATTTTTGGAAATCAATTAATTAGTAATTGTTTTAGAAACAACCAACAATTGACATCTTCATCTCTTTCCTCTCTCAATACTCTCGGCCAAGGGCCAATTTTTTCTCTCTTGTTTTTCCTTTTGTCGTGAATCACACAAGGAAAATGTGAAGATTTGTTGCAAATTGTCACAAGTGCTAGCACACATTAGGAGTCATACAAATGTGATAGGGAAACCCACCCATGGGCATGGAATCACACATAAAGCTTGGAGCTTGGAGATTCAACAAGTAGCACAAAAATGGAGCAAAACCGTGAGCTTCTAGGTGGAGCAAGGAAAACTTTTGTGTTCGTCGCATCCAAAAGACGATCAAAGTGAGTATTCCGTAACTTAACTTTGTTGTATTCACACATGTTTTACGCTTAAATTGATCTTGGTTTGACCTTAGAAACTCAACACCTAGAACATGCCAAGGATCTTCTAACATGTAATGATGTGTGAATAATCAAAGAAGTTGCAGAAAAAACTTACATTGATCGGATTGATGGGTGTATGAAGTTCAAAATTTTTGATGAAGAATAAGAGCTCCAAGTCCTTCCTTTGTGTTCCAAACTCTAGGATTGGTTTCCATAACACCTTGAATGACTCTTTGATGGTGCTAGCTTGAAGAAATTTTGAAACTAAATCTCAAAGGGAGAAAGTGAAGCTCTCGGCAATGGAGGGAAAGGGAGAGAGAGAGTGATTTTTTTGTGTTGTGTAATTGATTTCCAAAATTCAATTACCAAATACCAAAACTCAAAGTTGGTGTAAGTCATTCAAAATGAAATACAAAGTGTGTTGGACTTTGGTTGAGTAAAAAAAAAGAAATGCAAGATTTACACTCAACCTTAACAACTTCCATCACATGTCAAAAGTGTTATGTAAGTCAAGTGGGTCCCACCACTTGTAAATTCCTAATTTACGTCGAACAATCCAACACGCAACTTCGCTCGGGCCCGGGTTCGTTTAATTCTGAATTAACGGATTTGCCGTTGCGACATTATTATTAAAGTCATTACGAATAATTCTAAATTAATTCGTTTGCCCGAATTAAAATCTAATTTTAATTCTGCTTTGAAATCTAATTTCAATTAATATATCGAATATATTATTTAATCGATTAATTCCAAATTAATCATTCTCTCTCTTCTAATCGAATTTTATCCCAGATAAATTCTTGCCGTAATTAATCCCATGTTAATTTTATCTCTCTTATAATTAATCCTAGATTAATTATGTTCGAGTCAAACGTCATCGGTGAATCTTTGGGAAGCGACCCATGAGATTCCTGGATATGTTGGCAGTAAATTCGGTTGTCGGACTATCCGAACATGTGCGTACCCCATACCACGTTCTTATTGATTTACAAGACATGGTTGGCTTCTAGCAAAGCACCGTGCCTACCCAATTCTCCAGAAATATTCTTTTAAGGAATACATAATCTATACCAGGCGTAGTATACTAAGTATTGCGTATTATGATCCGGTATTGGATGTCACATGTTAGACCTGGAGCTGGAATTGTGTCTGCCCCGTACGAAGCATATATCAGATCACTAGCAACTAGTCTATTTGATCGGATAATCATGACCTTGTCATATTATCCCGATAGTTGCAACATATTAGAGTACCAGTTCTGTATCCCTACGTGATCATCATCTCCATATGACTGAAGTGACACTTCCTTCTTGACATCACACCTAATACACTAAGATTCTCAATAAATCCAGAAGAGGCGTACATAACAGAACCTGTTAAAGTCTCGGACGACCAAAACCAAAGCGTATTGATTGTCGCAAGTATTAGCAATGCAAGTCTCAGGTTAAGACCAAATACACCTACCCTGATTCGAATTCCCATAGACACATAGTCATACTACCAATGGGATTCCGATGGGTCTATCCAGAGCGAAGCTGTTCCCATACCATCGGTAAACAGAACATCATATTACACTTGCATGAGTATCCAATACCCAAATATATGAGAACTATACTGTTATGCTTCCATAATGCGCACAAGTGTAATACTAGCCTATTCCACATTATCGATGTCCAGTCTCGATAATACTACGACTATAGATATTTAATGATTAAACCTTTCATGGATTGATATTGTCTCATATCTTATTAATACGGATCTAATCATAAGGACTTTTATCATTTATTTATTCAAGTAATCTAATTACAAAATGATAAAATAGCAATTTCCTTTGTCACATAGTTAATTTGTACAAAAACCACAATGTCTTTTACAAATAGTGATGCTATGGGTCATAATTGTCCAACATTATGTACTAGACCTGACATCAGTGTCGACATCAGTGTGACCAGCCGATATCAATCTGATCCAAGTAATGATCATTGGACAACCGTAAATCATATCCTAAAATATCTTAAAGGTACTAAGGATAAGTTTCTGATATATGGAGAAAATGAGCTATAAGTTAAGGGTTATACAGACTCCGACTTCCAGGGAGATCCAAATGATAGAAAATCTATATTAGGATACATAGTTACCCTTAACGGTGGTGCTGTTAGTTGGCGATGTTCAAAGCAAGGCTTAACAGCTGATTCCACCACTGAGGCGGAATTTATAGCGGCTTCAGATGCTGCTAAAGAAGTTGTTTGGATTAGAAGTGTTATCACAGAACTTGGCGTTGTGCCTAGTATTGCTGATTCGATCCCATTGTACTGTGATAAAAATGGAGCCATCGCGCAGACTAAGGAGCCGAGGGCGCATACCAAGTCAAAACACGTGGAATGGAAATACCGTGTAATTTGAGAGATTATTGAACGAAAAGATATAGTGGTCTTGAAGGTTCAATGACAAGACAACATAGCAGACCCGCTTACAAAGGCCTTACCTCCTAAGTTATTCGATAAACATATGGAGGAGATGAGACCACAGTACCATCCAGATTGGCACTAAGCAAGTGGGAGTTTGATGGAATTGGTGCTTGGAGTGCCAATCCGATTTATATATTTTATTATTTATTAATAAAATAACTAGATTTTTCATTTCATACCTTATTAATGGTATTGTCATTATGCGTATTAGATTGATGTTTAGACATGCTAAGAATGACATTAACCTTAGAATAGTCTTGACACTAGGTGTAAACTATTTTTAAAGTAAATATTCCTAGTTATTGGTTTTGGAATACGGTCGAATTCCTATAACCTAGAAGACTGGTATATTTCATATATTGGAATTGGAGTTCCAATGGTTTAACCCGATGTATCAAGAGTTTTGGAAACTCGTATAGACATGTGGGTATTCATTGAAGCGAATACTGAATGACTCATAGGTGATTCCTAATAGTTGGAAGTACACACCACCGTCAATAGGAATCTCCTCGAGTCCAGTAGCATATGTAATCCTTTGACTATAAGATAGCATTGATTTTGTGTGAGATCATCCATGCTTTGATGCAATGTATGTTATAAACCTTTCATGATCTGGCCTCTAGAGTTTCGTTGGGTGTGGACCGATGCACTCAGTAATCAAGTGCGAAGCAAGATAGGATCCGTCGACCCATATGTGTACCATAAGGGGTTTAGGTATCCATGTTAGTAAAGTCGCGATTCTTAAATCTTTGGCCAAAGTCGATCACCTAGGGTGGATCGCATCAGTTATGAAGAATCATGGACATGTCGACATGAGATGTGCGCCTCGGAAAATTGATGGTGTATTCTATGTTTCCTAAGCACAACTCGGATAGTGATGAGTGGTATTTATATCACTATTTCCCACTCATTTAGCCTAATGTTTTGTATTGTTTCTCGAGTTTTATGAACGTTTTGATGTGTTTTGTTGTTATTTTACAGATAAATAAAGTTTGGAAAGCACTTGAGGCAATTTGGGGCAAAAACGGACAAAAATGCGTCATCAGGGATATTTTCGTCTTTTCAGCGTCGCGACGCTGAAGCTTTGCGCGGCGCGACGCCCAGGATGCGCCGAATGTGCTAACATGCGCCGTCAGCCACGTGTCAAAATCTGATAGGTTAGACTTGCTAACGTGCGCCGGATCTTGCTAACGTGCGCCGCCCTTGCTAACATGCGCCTCATGCCACGTGTCATCACCTCATTGGACCACCCAAACCGCGTGCCACGTGTCGCCTTTTGATTGGACCGAATAATCGATGAACCAGAGCGCGCCACGTGTCACCATTCTATTGGACCGAATTTCCACCCAATCACAAGCTGACACGTGGCAGGATTTCATTGGACCGCATTGCCAGCCACCCAGAGCATGACACGTGTCTCAATTATTGCTGCCGACAGACGCGTGGTCAACCCGCGTGGACTCCGTTTGGACTGTTGCCAGCGTCGCGACGCTAGTGCATTTTGGGCGTCGCGACGCTGGGCCAAAATTTGCCTATAAAAGGAGGCCGCCATTTCAGTTTTAGTTGCACATTCTCTCTCATTTTCTTTGATGTAAAATCGGGAGTTTCTCTCTCTAATCTCTTTTAATTTTAGTTTTGTAATTAATTACATTTTGTAATAGTAATTACTTTCTGTATTAGTAATAGTAATAGTAATTTATCTTGTTTTTACTGTTTCAGTTTTACTATTCAACCATGATGAGGTAACTTCTCCTTGCTAAGGTGAAAGGTAATTCTTTTTACTGTTACTATTTAGATTAATCTCCCTTAAATATAATATATTTACTATTTAAAATTTGACTTAATACGGATACCGCCATATTGGTCGGTTGGATATTACATTTAAATTGGTTTAAACCTGACTAATCCAGGATACCGCCTTTATGGCTGGTTGATAATAAATTTTCTTACCGCCTATATGGCAGGTTCATGGACAAATCATACCGCCTTTATGGCTGGTTGGACTTAATTTGAATTAATCAGGTTACCGCCTATATGGCTGGTTAGTAATATTATCACAAGTTTATATATTATTTTATGGGAGATATCTAAAATAGTAAATAGTAAAAGTAATTCCTTTTACCTTAGCATTTTATTTTTATTTACTTTTCAGTATTTACTTTACCGCATTTACTATTTCTCATTTTTACTTTATGGCTTTTACTTTTAAGTTTTTACTAGCCCTAGCCATGTGTCATAACTAAGTTAGTTATCTAGGGTTGTGATGAATTTCAATATAACGGTTTATAAGGGGTTAGATTATAGGTTGGGTAATTTAAAGATTTATTTATTGAGTCTTAATCTTAATGCTTTTTATTAACTGGCCATTAATAAAATTGATTAGGTAAACTTAAAATGAACTAGACATAGGGATTTTAAGTTTAAGACCTTAGACTCAATAGCCCACGATCTTCCTTGAGGATATATAACTCTTTTAATAGATTTCCTTACAGGATAGGAATATACCTGTCGGGCGGGGGTAGCCTTAATTGGAACTTAATCTTAATGAATCTAGGTAATTTGGTTGACATAGACATATGATTCAATTGGATTATACTAGGTATTTGTAATTGACCATCGGAAGAGGCTTTCACATAATTTAGTGTTCTAGGTTAATAAATCAATATATTACCCAACTATAGGACAACCACTTCATCTTTAAATAATATTGAAAAGATTCACAACCCTAGATAGTTTTTAATATTGAATTTTCTTAAAACTTACTTTCGTACAATTTTAATTATTTGTCTTTAAATTTAGAATCGTCGCCATTTCAAATCAATCAAACAACCTGTTAGATATTAGTAATCATTTGACCTCATAAAATTAATAGCTTAGGTATTAAGTCCTCGTGGGATCGATATTTTTTATACTACTTGAACGATACGTACGCTTGCGTTATACGTGTGTGTTTACGCCGGTCAAGTTTTTGGCGCCGTTGCCGGGGACTTATTTATCTTTCACTATTAGTTTTAAGGTTAGATACCGTTACTTGTATCTAATTTTCTTTTTACTTATTGTTTTTATTTTTGTGTTTCAGGTTCTCAGAAACTTTATGAGACGAACCAGAAGCTTTGAACTTCGACCGCTTGACCCGGAAATTGAAAGAACCATCAGACAGTTGAGAAGGGAACGGCGAGAAGGCCAAGAAGCTTTAATCAACATGGAACCTGAACCTTTGAATGTTGCACCACCAATTCCCATTCGAGACAGAACCATTCCGGTGGTTGACAGACTCATTTCTTGTATTGTACTTCCTCCTTTACCAGCAAATGCGGGTGACATCAAAACATGCATTCAGATGATTCAGCAGTCAGTTCAGTTCGGGGGGAATGCAACTGAAGATCCTAATTCCCACATCAGCAACTTCCTGGAAGTTTGCGGCACTTTTAACTACAACAGAGCATCAGAAGAAGCAATGAGACTGCGTTTTCCCATACTCCTTGAAGGACAGAGCTAAAGCTTGGCTACATTCACTACCAGCAGGTTCTATCACAACTTGGAACACTTTAGCCACCAAATTTCTTGCAAAGTACTTTCCACCAGCCAGAACCGGAAAATTGAGGAATGACATCACATCTTTTGTACAACAAGATTCAGAATCCCTCTGTGAAGCTTGGGAAAGGTATAAAGATTTACTTCGGAAATGTCCTCACCATGAGATTCCAAAGTGGCTACAAGTTCAGACCTTCTACAATGGACTTTCTGGAATAATGAGAACCACAATCGATGCTGCTGCTGGAGGAGCCTTGATGGCAAAAGGAGAAGATCAAGCCTGGGACCTAATCGAAGAAATGGCCAACAAAATTCCTTGTGGCCAACAGAAAGGAGCATGATCCAAAGAATTGCAGGAATTTATGAAGTTGGAGCAAACACAGCAGTGAATACCAGGCTGGATCAGATATGCAAATGTCTAGAAACACTTAGCACGCAAGTTGTGAACATCACTGGATCCACAAGTTCACCATATGGAGGAGCACCAGAACCAAACCAACATGAAGAGACGGTGAATTATGTCAACAATTTCAACAGACAAGGGAACAATCCATATTCCAACACCTACAACCCAGGGTGGAGGAATCATCCTAATTTATCATGGAGCAACAATTCAGGCCAACAGCAGAACTATCCACCTGAATTCCAGCAACAGAACAAAGTCCAGGAGCAGGCAAATGAATCAGGAATAACAGAAGTGTTGACCTACTTGAAAAAGATGGAAGCAAAACACGACTCTCAAGCAGCAAGATATGATACTATATTTCAAAGCCATTCAGCCTCTATCAAAGCACTGGAGAATCAAATTGGACAACTGGCAAATGCTCAGAGTTACAGACCGCCAGGTACCCTTCCTAGCAACACAGAGCCAAATCCAAGGAACATGGGGAAGGAGCAATGTCATGCCATCATGTTAAAAAGCGGTACTGAAATCAACAAAGATGTTGGAGCCAAAACAACTGTTGAGGAAGTTCCAAAAGAAACAAAGCAACAGATGGAGGAAAAAGAAGCAAAGGAAAAAGAACAGATCACTCCACCTCCACCTTTTCCTCAACGTCTTCAGAAGAACAAATTGGACAAGAAGTTTTCTCGGTTCCTGGAGATCTTCAAAAAGCTGCATATCAACATTCCATTTGCAGAAGCGTTGGAACAAATGCCCACCTATGCCAAATTCATGAAAGATATTCTTTCACGAAAACGGAGATTGGGAGATTACGAGACAGTAGCATTAACAGAAGAATGCAGTGCCATCATTCAGAGGAAACTTCCCCCAAAGTTGAAAGATCCTGGCAGTTTCACTGTTCCTTGCGTCATAGGAGAACATAACTTTGGTAAGGCTTTGTGTGATTTAGGTGCGAGTGTTAACTTGATGCCTTTCTCTATTTTCAGGAAATTACAGATTGGAGAAACAATGCCAACTTCAGTCTCACTGCAACTTGCTGATAGAACGCTCGTATTTCCGAGAGGCGTAGTTGAGGATGTGCTGGTCAAGGTTGACAAATTCATTTTCCCAGCAGATTTTATTGTCCTTGATATGGAGGAAGACGCAGACGTGCCAATCATCCTTGGGAGACCATTCTTGGCTACAGGTCGAACCATTATTGATGTACAAAAAGGAGAATTAACCATGAGGGTACAGGACCAAGAAGTAACATTCAATGTTTTCAAGGCCATGAATTTCCCAGATGATGAAAAGAAGGAGGAATGTTTCAGACTCGATGTGATACACAGTACCATTCAGAACTCCAATGCAATGCAAAGTTCTACTGACAAACTTAAAACATGTCAATTGCCTGTGAAGCCTAAAGATAAAGCGTCTTTTGTACTGAAGGAGCCAATTCTTGCACTACAAGCAACAGAAGAGAAAAATTCCACCAACTCAACGAATTGGAGGAATTTCACAATCAGCCTTTTGAGGATGCCAAATTGTACAAAGAAAAGGGCAAGAAGAGACATGATGAGAAGTTAGTGCGCATACAACTGGAACCAGGGCAGAAGGTACTGTTAAACAAATCAAGGGTGAAATTCTTCCCATGGAAGCCAAAATCACGGTGGTCAGGTCCATTTGTGATCACCAAAGTTTTACCAAATAGAGCCGTTGAGATACATGATCCTGATGCTAACAAAACTTTCAAGGTTAAAAACAAGCGTGTCAAGCACTACTGGGGAGAATCATTTGAGCGACAAAAAGAAAGTGTTACACTTTCAGATCCAGCTTAACGTTCGAGAAGCCAAGTCTGGCTGACGACTCTAAACTTAGCGCTCGCAGGGAGGCAACCCATGCAATTTGTGTATATATTGTGATTTGGTGTGATTTAATTTTGTGTGTTTAGTTTTTGCAGATTAAGTTATTTCAAGATGGAAGAAGCTCTCGCAAATCTTCACAAGCAATTTCCTTCTCTCCCTCAAAAATCTCTGATGAAAGTCTACAAAGCTCGCTTGGAACGGATGAGGTTACTAACAATTCACGGTGTTCCTAATGATATTCGTTGGGTAATTGAAGCACGGGTCCGATTGGCAGGTGAGTCTTCTGACTCTTTTATTTCACATCTGCCTGGTTTTGGAAGAAGCACCTATGCAAAGAAACGTAGAGCTAAGCAAATGGGTGTTTGTTACAAATGTGCACGATGGAATTGCAACACTCGTTGTCGTTCTTTAGGAATGGTGTCTGAAAATCGCGAAGACAAAATTAAATTCATTAGGGGTGGCTTGAGTAAGGAGTCTTTAGATGATATATCTTCAACTCTTGAGACGCATCCCAGTGGACATGTTCACATAGCCTTTCGCAGATTACATACACAATTTCAAAAAGAAAGACAACAGTTAAGTCTCGGGAATCTGACTCAAAAAGACCCTGTTTGCCAATTTATAAGAAAATTGGATGGGAAGCTTGTCCCTGACGCATAGACGTCAACCAAGCCGCTACTTTTCTTGTAAATATTATATCTCTTTATCTTTTCCTAATAATTGTAATTTGTTTTGTTGTTCTCTTTTATTTTCTCCGACAGGATCCAGACCTTTTTGACTAATCATGATATTATTTCGCTACTAATCGTCCTCTGGAAGATACCTGTGCTATTTTTACTCACCCTTTTCAGGTACTATAAATTCAGCTCGTCATTGTACTTTTGAAGGCATCCAAAGTTGAGAAAGAAATACATAAAATAAAAAAATGGAAGCCACTTCAAGAAGACGAGTTGAAAACATCTGTGTGTTCTGCGGTAGTAGTGTTGGTACTAAGCCACAATACATAGAAGCAGCACAGGAATTGGGTCGAGTCTTAGCTGCAAGGAATATGCACTTGATATATGGCGGAGGAAATCTTGGACTTATGGGGATCGTTTCAAAGGCTGTACAGGAAGGAGGCAGTCACGTTTTGGGAATCATCCCAAAACCCTTGGCAGAAGCAAATCTTATTGAACCATCAAACGGAGAGGAACTGATTGTGTCAGGTATGTCTGAACGATTAGTGGAAATGATTAACCGTGCTGATGCTTTTATTGCTTTGCCAGGTGGCTTGGGTACATTGGAGGAAATTTTTATTGTGTTATCTTGGGCGAACCTGAACATACACCAGAAACCAATTGGACTGCTCAACGTTGATGGATTTTATGATTTTCTTTGTGTGTTTCTTGATGATGCTCGGAGAAATGGGTTCGTGTCCAAACCTTTAAAAGAACTCCTCTTTACTGCCAGAACTGCTCCGGATCTAATAGACCAACTCATAGCCTATGAACCGCGAGTTGACCCAATCCTTTCAAAGATAAATTGGTCTGAGGACGATCGTGGTAAGAGGCGTAGGATTAATCTGGATCTTAACCTTTAATTTCCTGTAGATTTCAGATAAACAAGTACGACCTTCGTAACTCTCCTTTTACTGTTTAAGACATTGGGGACAATGTCTCATTTAGGTTTGGGGGTGAGGTATAGTTAATAGTACTTGTTTGTTGTGTGTTTTATTTTTAGTCCTAAATTTTTCGAAAAATAAAAAAAAATTGAAAATTTTCAAAAATTACAAAAATATTTTGCGTTTTTGTGTTTTGACTAAAAAGGTGAAATTGGTAAAAGATAGCCGAGTAAGGAGTTTCCACTCCTGAGACGTATCTCAAGCCTAAATTATTTTCGAAATAAGTTAATTTTTTTTATTTCCTTTTAAATTATTTAATTTGTAAATCTCCATAATACTGACTAAAATGGACCTTCATATGCTTAGTTGGCAGGTATTATCAATTATGCATAGTAACATTGTAATATTCAGTGCTCTAGTTTAATTGGAGGAAGCATCTCAAAAAGCGATGGCATAAAAAAAAAAAAAAATTCTGATGAAAAAAATAAAGTATCTAAGATCCGGGTTATTAAGTCTGTAAGGGTGTTTTAACACCTAGTGCCCTAAAACCAACTGGTTTGGGAGTCACTGGCCCAAAGCTCGCTACATGGATCGAAGATGCTGCAAAAATATATTTATATCTGAAGTCTGGGTAATTAAGTCCGTAGAGGTGTCTTAACACCTGGTGCCCTAAAGCCAACTGGTTTGGGAGCCACCGACCCAAAGCTCGCTACATAGACGGAAGATATTGTATATAAATAAAAAGTCAAAATTCAGAAAAAGCAAAGAAAAAAAAAGAGAAAAATCAGAAAAATTTATTCCATTGCTGCAAAAAGGTGTGAAATCTGATAGAACTTTAGGACAAAAATATTACTCTCTTATCAACTACACTTGTGACTGTTGTGGGCAAAAATGAATTGATTAATATTTTGTTAGCTGTGTATATGGAGAATGGTAAAAATAATCGGAGAATCTACTTATTCGGTAATTTAGAAAGAAACAAAACAACTAGTAACTTGTAATAGAAGTTTCACCTGATTAGTCACTAACTTCTTTATTCTCTTTTCTCTTGTCTTTTTGCTTTTGTGTGCATTAGTTTTAACTAACTTTTTACTTTTGTAAAAATGTTTGTGGGTATCATTGCTGTAAGCCCTCACGAGACTACAACTCGTCCACTAGGGACACCTAGGGGTTTAAAGGCTTGTTGCATATGCTAAATGCAATCGTGATCCCTACGAAAGTGGCTTAGTTAATTTTATATTTTATGTTATTTTATTCTATGTTTTGCTCGAGGACTAGCAAAATGTTAGGTTTGGGGGTGTGATGAGTGGTATTATATCACTATTTCCCACTCATTTGCCTAATGTTTTGTATTGTTTCTCGAGTTTTATGAACGTTTTGATGTGTTTTGTTGTTATTTTACAGATAAATAAAGTTTGGAAAGCACTTGAGGCAATTTGGGGCAAAAACGGACAAAATGCGTCATCAGGGATATTTTCGTCTTTTCACTCACAGCGTCGCGATGCTGAAGCTTTGCGCGGCGCGACGCCCAGGATGCGCCGAATGTGCTAACATGCGCCGTCAGCCACGTGTCAAAATCTGATAGGTAGACTTGCTAACGTGCGCCGGATCTTGCTAACGTGCGCCGCCCTTGCTAACATGCGCCTCATGCCACGTGTCATCACCTCATTGGACCACCCAAACCGTGTGCCACGTGTCGCCTTTTGATTGGACCGAATAATCGATGAACCAGAGCGCGCCACGTGTCACCATTCTATTGGACCGAATTTCCACCCAATCACAAGCTGACACATGGCAGGATTTCATTGGACCGCATTGCCAGCCACCCAGAGCATGACACGTGTCTCAATTATTGCTGCCGACAGACGCGTGGTCAACCCGCGTGGACTCCGTTTGGACTGTTGCCAGCGTCGCGACGCTAGTGCATTTTGGGCGTCGCGACGCTGGGCCAAAATTTGCCTATAAAAGGAGGCCGCCATTTCAGTTTTAGTTGCACATTCTCTCTCATTTTCTTTGATGTAAAATCAGGAGTTTCTCTCTCTAATCTCTTTTAATTTTAGTTTTGTAATTAATTACATTTTGTAATAGTAATTACTTTCTGTAATAGTAATAGTAATAGTAATCTATCTTATTTTTACTGTTTCAGTTTTACTATTCAACCATGATGAGGTAACTTCTCCTTGCTAAGGTGAAAGGTAATTCTTTTTACTGTTACTATTTAGATTAATCTCCCTTAAAAATAATATATTTACTATTTAAAATTTGACTTAATACGGATACCGCCATATTGGTCGGTTGGATATTACATTTAAATTGGTTTAAACCTGACTAATCCAGGATACCGCCTTTATGGCTGGTTGATAATTAAATTTTCTTACCGCCTATATGGATGGTTCATGGACAAATCATACCGCCTTTATGGCTGGTTGGACTTAATTTGAATTAATCAGGTTACCGCCTATATGGCTGGTTAGTAATATTATCACAAGTTTATATATTATTTTATGGGAGATATCTAAAATAGTAAATAGTAAAAGTAATTCCTTTTACCTTAGCATTTTATTTTTATTTACTTTTCAGTATTTACTTTACCGCATTTACTATTTCTCATTTTTACTTTATGGCTTTTACTTTTAAGTTTTTACTAGCCCTAGCCATGTGTCATAACTAAGTTAGTTATCTAGGGTTGTGATGAATTTCAATATAACCGGTTTATAAGGGGTTAGATTATAGGTTGGGTAATTTAAAGATTTATTTATTGAGTCTTAATCTTAATGCTTTTTATTAACTGGCCATTAATAAAATTGATTAGGTAAACTTAAAATGAACTAGACATAGGGATTTTAAGTTTAAGACCTTAGACTCAATAGCTCACGATCTTCCTTGAGGATATATAACTCTTTTAATAGATTTCCTTACAGGATAGGAATATACCTGTCGGGCGGGGGTAGCCTTAATTGGAAATTAATCTTAATGAATCTAGGTAATTTGGTTGACATAGACATATGATTCAATTGGATTATACTAGGTATTTGTAAATGACCATCGGAAGAGGCTTTCACTTAATTTAGTGTTCTAGGTTAATAAATCAATATTTACCCAACTATAGGACAACCACTTCATCTTTAAATAATATTGAAAAGATTCACAACCCTAGATAGTTTTTAATATTGAATTTTCTTAAAACTTACTTTCGTACAATTTTAATTATTTGTCTTTAAATTTAGAATCGTCGCCATTTCAAATCAATCAAACAACCTGTTAGATATTAGTAATCATTTGACCTCATAAAATTAATAGCTTAGGTATTAAGTCCTCGTGGGATCGATATTTTTTATACTACTTGAACGATACGTACGCTTGCGTTATACGTGTGTGTTTACGCCGGTCAGATAGCCTACGATGGAGGGATTGTTAAACATATGTGATGACCTCGACTTGTATTGTTCAGAAAAGTTGTTCATATTCTTCGCGAATTCTGAGGTGGCTGAATTGCGTAAATGTTATTTAGGCTTATATGACGAACGTTTCTGAACTTAGAGAGTCCCAATATGAAGTGTACTCATTGAGCATTTGGGTAGCCTATTATTTATGATAAAATATAATATTCGATATATTAATTATCAACTAAGATAATCAAGTGTTATTGGATAACATTGATTATTTACTTTGACCTAATTGGATTAATTGGATTAATTCAATTATTACACAAGGGTTTAATTGTAAAATCATAATTATCTCTACCATTTGAGGATATTATGGTAATTGTAAGTATGTAATAATAGGAAGTTTTGGCTTGATTTAATTGGATTAAATTAAAGTGGCAAACATTGAACTAATCCATTTTCTAATCATTGGCTTGATATACTTGGATTAAATCAAAGTGGGAGACAATTGAGATTAGTCACACCTAATTATACATATTTTGACAAATTGGATTAAGCCCACTTAACTGTTGATTACAACTTTTATTAATTAAAAATTGCCAAAGTTTTGCTATAAATAGCAAGCTTTATGAAGGTTTTAATAACAAGTACAAGTACAAACAAATTCTTAGAGAAATTAGCTTAAGTTAGAGAATTGTTTATAGAAGCTTGTGAGGTCTCTATAATATTTCATCTAGGGGAAATCAAGATTGGATCTTGAAGTGAAGCTTGCTAGAATTGGATCAAGGTTGGATCTTGAAGTCAAGCTTGCACATCTTGAAGGTTCTCCAACCATTTCAACAAAGGAGAAGTAGATTGGATCTTGCATCAAGCTTACTAAGGTAATATTTGATCTTCTCCTAAGCTATGTTCTTTTGTGTATTAGATGTATGAACACATAGCTTAATGTTGAAATAAGGCTAATCAATTGTGTTAGGATACTTTAGAAGTATAAACACAACATGCTTGTTATTAGGTCAAAATATTTATGTTAGACATAAACATAATTTAGAGTTTGGAACTCTTGATTAAAGCTTAGAGTTATGACTACCATTCTAGAATCACTTGACCACCTTTGGGTGACCTAGAATTGTTCACGAGATATTTTTATTGGGATTCTAATTTGGTTTATGTATTGGATTCAAAATTTACTCAAATGCGTATTTAGAATAAATTTATGTTTTTTTAAAAATATTTGATATTTTGAAAAACTTGATTTTTATTCTATAACATGTGTTGATGTTGGTTTTGAAATTAAAAATTAATTTTGGGTATTTTTAAAGTGTTTAGAGTGAATTGGAAGCAATTAGGGTAATATACCCAGAGAGCTGAAGGAAAGAAAGAAATGAAATAAAAAAAGGTTGTTGTTTGCGCAATGCGCGCACAGTGCATAGATTATGTTAAATCTAAGCCACCACAGATTTGGTATTTGCATCAATCTCAGGTTATAGATACGCTTTAGTATAAGTTTCCAAGTTTATGCATTCAATACACGTTTTTAGGTTGCAACTCAGTTACCTTTTACTTTCAATCCATATAATTAACATGAACATCCTCATATTATAAGTACTTATTAGGATTTCTTTTCGGACGGAGTCCATCTCATACCTATTTTAAATTAGGTAATGGACACTGTACGAGGTTGTGTTCATAAACCAGTACACCCGCCAGTCCACATCATTCATGTTCGTGATTTATGTGCAGTCATTCAGTTCATGTATTTATCATTTCAGCTCACATATTCAATATGCAATTCAATTATGTTTCTATGTTCTTATAAGTCATGTTATACATTTGGGCTCATGTCATCAGGTTTCAGTTCATGTACTCATGTTAGTCACGTCATGTTCAGGTTAGTCATGTATCATGCAAGTCATTTTCTAGTTCATGTATAAGATTTTCAAAATTTCATGTTATATTTTCAGATTTTCAAGTCATGCATAGTTTTCATTTCCAGGATACACCACATCATGATTCTCATGTAAACAAGTCATGTAGCTTCCAGTCATGCATGTTCAGTTTAGGTGTTCAAGTTCAGCTCATATAGGTTCACATAAAGATAGTATGATATTAGGTAGTAGTTCATGACAAAATTCCAGGTCATGTTAGAAATCATGTCATATAGTTCATGTTAGTTTTAGGTCATGTTCACGTATTCCTAAGTCATATTCAGGTTAGCAGTTCACGTTATCACTTCCAGTTTTCAGGTTCACATCCAGTCACGTCAGCACGTTCACAATTCTCAAGTCATGTTTCAGTTGCCAGTATGTATGTCATGTCGGATGCATTCATGTTTCAACTTTAGTTTTCATGTCTAGCTCTCAATATTCAGTCAGCTTATTGTTTTTTTAGCCATGTCCTTGTTTCTCAGTTCATGTCGTTACATGTATATTTATGTTATTTCAGTTTTAACTTTCAATTATTTATGTTTTATGTATCAGTTAATTTTTGGCCTTCCAATATTCACTCACCAGGTCTTTCAAAAGACCTGACCCACCTCACACTTCATTTGTTTTGCAGGTTACATGATCATGTATGTAGAGGATAAATTTTGGAGGAGACGAGACCCGACAATAGTCATTAACATAACGATCATCAGAGTCGAAGTCGGGCCCGTTAGTTTAGTATTTGTTAAGTCAATTTATGTATGTGTATGTATGTTTTGCTGATATTAAGTTGTGTATGTCTAAGATATGCACGCAAGTTATATTCATGTACAATATTATAGCCATGTTTAGCAAGTTTACAGTGGTCCATGATCACATATGTATGACAATCATATATGTATATAGATAAGTCAGTCAGTTAAGTGATGTATGTGCATGTCAAAGGTTCAAGGTGATGCCTGGGCCATCTCATGCCGATTACATGCCCGAGTTTTCTGAGGTGTGATAACTTATTACCACCAAATCTGGCTAGACATAAGCTAAGTCAGACCAGATATGTGTCGGGTTTCCAGATTAGCAGCATGAGTCGATCTCTTATTTCCTTACATTTTTCCACCCAACTTTCATTCTTAATCACTTTCCCTAACAGTTGAGATTATTTCCCTATTAATTGAAACCCTGAAATTATAAAAGAGAATCAAAACGCCAAAATATGGAGAGCTATCTCTACAGGAAAAAAAAAATCAAACACAACAACCCCAAATTTCTCATTCCAGCAAGAGATCTAATAATCGACCTAACCGAGCTTTTAAAAGTGTTCTCGGAGCCGAATTAACGTTTGAGGTACGACCTGAAGGCCTTTAAACTGACGACATATATTCGACCGCACATCATTTATGTCCGGCCGGACATATAATTGTCATACATAAAGTCTGGTCGTATAATTGGCTATATCCAGCCATATATATTTGCTTTCCTGTGGTATATATATTGGAAACCCGAACGTAAATTCTATAATAAATTTCGAATGGACGGTAGTATCGTCTACACTCGGGATAAAACTCCACGTACCATAAGGAAATAATTATGCATGGATATTTATTGCTTTATCACTATTGTGTGATTGTTTTGAATGTTTTATCGCTATGTTATTTTCATAATTACCGTTATGCATGATCCTACACTTTATGGTTATTGGTTTCAAGCATGCCACACTGTAGGCACTACATTTTTGCATAAGTCCCTATGATGAGTCGCATTTGGAGACACTACCTTTTAAGTCACGGAGGTCACGGGAAGCGGACATCGGAAGGGGGAATTCAGAATAAACAAGGTTCACTGTTTTCGTTCGTGCTGCGCTCGTGTATATGTTCGAACGCCAAACAGATTACGGGCGTTCGTGCCGCGTTCGAGGGAGCGTTCGAACGGTGTCAGTAATTCTGGTTTTGCTGCTAGCCTCACATTAAGCCCAATTCGCCCAAACCTTGGCCCACACGCCCAAGCCCACTTAAAACACATATTTAACACATGGTGAAATCAAAACAAATATAAAAATCAAATACCAAATTAAAATAAACATTAAAATCAATCAAATATTTTAATTCCTTAATTAAGATATTCACCCACCAATTACACAAGATTCATTCCTATCTAAACTAAATTAAAAAGATGTCATGCCTAATTAAAATCAATTTAACAAATTAAAGATTTTGACTTCCTAATTCAACCAAATTTGTCCCCCCTCAATCTTTGACTTTCCTTGCTCAACACAAAATCAAATCCCGTCCTTGTGAGATAAGGTGAAGCCCTAGCCATTCTCTATATAAACAACCCCTAACCAAGACATGATGGCCCTAACTCATACACATAAGATACACAACTCACACGAAAATCACAACACACATAGAGACCTCTAAAACTCCCCCATTGCCGTGAACCTCAAGCCTTCCTCCATCACCATCTATCACCTTCACGCCTAAAGCCATCACATAGCCCACATTGCCGCATCTTTAACCCACTGCACTGCCCCTTTCACAGCCCTAATTCACACTAAAATAGCCCATACAGCAGTCCTAAAACACACATAAAATAGCCCCCAAACCACACCGTAACACCACCGAAAATCACGCCCAAAATAGTAGCCAAAACATCCCAAAAACAACAACTAAAATACAGCAGCAAAACAGTAGCAACGGCAGCGAATTGGAGTCAAAAGCAGCAGCAAAAGACGGAGAACGACGACTCAAAATGTAAGACAACGAACGAGAGCAGTGAACCAGTGAACCGGAAGAGTTGCGGAGCATCCACCCTTCCGACGATCGTGTGCCGTACATCCGAGAGGTGATTTAAAAGGTTAGACCTGAGGGTACTTTTCTCATTAGTTTATATTTGTTTTTTTATTGAATTCTATTCGCATGAGAGTCGTTTGTGGATGCATGTTGTGGCTTGAATGAAGTGGAAAATGTGTCGCCTCTTGTCGTATATAGGATGGAAACCTGGACATAAATTTCATAGCCGATTCCGAATGGACGGTAATGTGATCTGTACTCGGGATACAACTCCACGTACCACTTGAGTAAACGGCACATTCTTTTGTTTTATGTTGCTTTGATTTATTTATTATTCTGCATGTTGCTTATTTGTATGATTCAATCGAGCGCATGGGCTTAGTAAATGGAATGAAAGATCCCCTATGGGGAGGGGTTAAAGCCTTTACCACGATGTTTCGCCGCGCCGGTTGATGTGTGTTCGGTGAATGAAAAATACGTTCAATCGGGCATACTACGTTTGATATTATTGCTTTTAATTCTTTGTATGAATGATTCAATCGAGAGCGGATGGGCTTAGTAAGTGGAATGAAAGATCCCCTATGGGGAGGGGTTAAAGCCATTTACCACGATGCTTCACCGCGCCGGTTGATGTGTGTTCGGTTGAATGCAAAATACGTTCAATCGGGCATACAACGTTTGATATTATTGCTTTTAATTCTTTGTATGAATGATTCAATCGAGCGGATGGGCTTAGTAAGTGGAATGAAAGATCCCCTATGGGGAGGGGTTAAAGCCCTTTACCACGATGCTTCGCCGCGCCGGTTGATGTGTGTTCGGTTGAATGCAAAATACGTTCAATCGAGCATACTACGTTGGTATTATTGCTTTTAATTCTTTGTATGAATGATTTAATCGAGCGCATGGGCTTAGTAAGTGGAATGAAAGATCCCCTATGGGGAGGGGTTAAAGCCCTTTACCACGATGCTTCGCCACGCCGGTTGATGTGTGTTCGATTGACTGTAAGATACGTTTGATCGGACATACTGAGCTTGACATTGTTGTCTTTATTCTTTGTGTTACATGCATCAGGTCTGGTTCCGTTCGAACGCGTTCTCGAACGCTACACGAACGCGAACCTTCTGTTTACCGTTCGAACGCGTTTTCAAACGCTACGCGAATGCACACGCACTTCCTTAGTCTCATCATGCATCAGGTCTGGTTCCATTCGAACCCGTTCTCGAACGCTAACGAACGCGAACCGTCTGTTTACCGTTCGAACGCGTTTCAGAACGCTACACGAACGCGTGTCTTCTGTCTGGTCTCGTTCGAACGCGTTATCAAACGCCATACGAACGCGAACCTTCTGTTTACCGTTCGAACGTGTTTACGAACGCTATACGAACGCGAACACACTGAACTGAGACATAATCATCACATGCCATGTATAATTGTTTCTTAGGTGATTTTTTTATGAAACCCCATATAGTCATTCTTATCTTTGTGCACATCATAATGAAAAGCATGTTTATTCCATTGGTTGCGTCATTTGCCTTAGTCTTGATTTAACGTATTACGATTCATATACATATGTCATGATGACTTTGGAGTATTATTTCTTATGGTATATCGGATGGAAACCCAGACATAAATTCCGTAGCTGATTCCGAATGGACGGTAGTGCGGTCTGTACTTGGGATACAATTCCACGTATCACTTGGAAAAGTGCTCACATGTATGCTTGTATGGTTAGTATGTATGCTTGTGTTTTTCATGAACATGATATGCTAAATGAAGTTGTATATTCGTTGTTACTTTGAGGTATTTTCAAGCATGCAATCTTAGATGTGAGATATATGTGAATTTAGGTGTAAGTTTTATTTTATGCATGTGAATTTAGAAGCATGATACTATTGGAAACAAGTGCTACTTAAGCCTGATTAAATTATTACATAAATCCTGTCATTACAAGTGGCATGAGTAAGGGACCATTCCGAACCCAACGGTTTGAGGTCTTCCCTTGCGAGGGGTGAGTGCGGCCTTAAATCTCATTTTCCCGGTTCACACCGAGTGGCGACTCCATTATTCTCCGGTTTAGTCCCCCGCAGGCTACTCCGTACTCCCGACCGGGCCGCGAGCCTGGAACAGCATGCGTCGCCCAGTTTCTGTGTCCTACAGTCTGGCGACTCCACTGGGGATAGAGAATCGGCCCCGAAATATTGTCTTGTGATGTTTGGATTTATATTTTAATTGACCGTGTCTATAGTGGATAAAGTGAGGGTTTAATCAAAGGCATTTTGAGGGTAATGGTTTGGGATGGATGTTGGTCTATTTCATTCACTACCTTTCTAGAAGGAAAAGCTGTGAAGACACCTAGATAGCCATATACTCGTAGCCTATTGTGATGGACTAATTTGGAGGACTCGTTGTTTATTCCTGACACCAAGCGATAAGAGCCTAAGAGGCTTGGGTATTTAAGTGAGTCTCGCTCCACCTTCCCTATGGGGAATCTACAACGGGATATCCATTTGACAGTCCGTCACACACCATAGCTCATTGGCACGTACCTTAGTGTATAAAAAAGGGTGCGCTCATTTGGTCGCTCGAACCCTTGAGTGGGGAGACCTAGTTGTGGGCCATCATTCGCCGGTGAGAGCCTTTGGCTATACTCTTGCTAACCCACCCATAGACCGGGTTGGCTAAAGTAACAATTATTTCCTTGAGTATGTGCTTGTGGACCATCCTCATTTGGATGCAGTTGGACTATTGTCAGAAATGCGGACTTGCTGGGCCATTTAAACTGGGGCGAGTTCGTACCTTATGACTATTAGGCCCGAAGCTTCTGAAATGTTGATGGGCCATTATGTAGAAATTATTACGTTATGTTTGCATTATCTTTCTTCTATGCTTGTGTTTGGGAACATCGTCGTTTGGATCCATTTGGATCATTTGTCATGGGATATGGGCTTGTTGGGCCATTTAAACTGGGACAAGAACGTATTTCATGACGATTGGGCCAAAGGCTTCTAAGTGTTGATGGGCCACTTTGTGCTTGTGTTTGGAACATTACCATTTGGATTTAGTTGGGCTCCTTGTCATGAGATGTGAACTCGTTGGGCTATTTAAACTGGGATGGGTTCACTCCTATGACTATTAGCCCAAAAGATTCTAAAATGATAACGGGCCGATTTGTTTGAAAGTTTTAATTGATTTAGTATGTTATATGTGTTACATGCATCTCATGCACCCCATGCATATATACATCATGTTAACCATTGTGTTCTGAAAGCCATCATAGATTCCCGTTGGGTTAGGGAAAAGGGAAGACTCACCAGAATACTGGGAACAGACATGAGTGACTCAGATATTGAGGTATCCCATATGGATCAGTTGGAAAACGGTCTCGCCAAGGTCACTGAACAGTTGCAAGCCTTGACTACTGCCATGACAAATATGGCTGTGCCCCGTGCTGGGGGAAATTCTGAGAATGTGAGGCGCGAGGAGCCTCCGAATGGGTTGGGGGATGATATCCCCACTTTTGATGATGACATGGCAGAGTATGCAACAGGTAAAGTGATTGGGTCTCAGGCGGAATTTCAGAAGCTTCGGGATCAGGTTGAAACAGTTACCCGCAAAATGAGGGGTAAACATGAAGAGTTGTTAGACTATGAGGCAATGACCTTCGGAGAACAGCTGCCAGCTCAGTTTAAAATGCCCGACATAGCCAAGTTTAATGGGAATGGAGACCCGAGAGTCCATCTGCAGCAATATGTCTCAGTCATGAGTTCAGTGGGCCTATCACAGCGCCAAGTCCAAAAGATGTTTGGGATGTCACTCGAGGGGGCACCTGTGGTTTGGTATCATAGCCTTGAGAAGAAGGTTAAGGAAGATTGGAGGGAACTAGCTGATGCTTTTCTGAAGCAGTATGTTACAGACTTAGAGGTTGACTTGTCACTCCGTGATTTGGAGAACACTAAACAGAAGCCAGAGGAAAGTTTCAAAGAGTATATGGATCGCTGGAGAAGCCAGCTTCTGAAAATGCAGACTCGGCCTTCAGAGAAAGACCAAATTAAGATGATTATCAAGGGCACAAAGCCCTCTATTTATGGTAAGCTGAGGAGGATGACCTCCATGATTACTGATTTCCGACAGTTGAGAGAGACGGTCATGGATATTGAGGAAGAAGAGGCTGAAAACAGAAAGTTTTATGGCCAGAATAGAAGAACTTTTGGGGGGCATTCTGAGACTAAACCCGCTACTGCCGAGGTTGCTGCCATCAAGAACCGGCATTTCTCTAACCTGGGGAAGCCGTTATCTAAGGTGCTTGAGAAGTTGAAGGGATAAGGACTCCTAAAACCCTTAGAGCCTAAACCACTTCTAGATCCTATACCACCCAACCTTGACCTAAGCCTGTATTGTCACTTCCATCAGAGGAGAGGCCACGAAACTGACAATTGCACCCGCCTTAGGCATGAAGTCCAAAACCTCATCGATGCTCACAAAATACCTGACCCAGAAAGAGAACAACCCAACGCACACAGAAATCCCCTACCCAACTATATGATCAAATATGGCCTACCCGAAACCCTTGTCCTCCAAACTCTCAACCACTCAGTTTCATTCATAGGAATAAGGGATGACAACGGTAGAGAACCATAGGCCAATGAAGAAGGCAATGCTGCGAATGATGAAGTTATTCCTCCTAGTTTATTTGATCCTGCTTTTTTTAAATAAAGACATTGGTGTTGTCTCTTCGTTCGAACCTCTTCTTAATAATAATAAAGACGTTCGTTTTGCTTACTTGCATGAATCTCTTCCTTTCAACCAGCAACATGAGTATATTTAAGAAAAGCATTCAACCCTGGTACTATGAAATTCAGTGATGTTTAGAACACGGGGAATCTTCGGGAGCAACAACAGTACAGTCAGTTTCAGAAATGAACCAGTATCAGCTTGGGGGCGAGGCCCACATCATCCACATCAGCATCAGTTTGGGGATGAGTCCCAGGGCCGAGGCCCACATCAGTTACAGTTTGAGGATAAGTCACAGGGCCGAGGCCCACATCAATATCAGCTTGAGGGCGAGGCCCACATCAGTATCAGCATCAATTTAGGGGCTGAGGCCCACATCAGTTTCAGTTTTGGGGATGAGTCCCAGGGCCGAGGCCCACATCAGAATCGGTATCAGTTCTACCGGGTATGGCATTCCGGGGGCGAGGCCCACATTGGTTCAGTATTAGTTCTGCTGGGTATAGTACTCTGGGGGGCGATGCCCACATCATTATCAGTAACGGTTCGGAAATGGACCATTATCAGATCTCGCCGAAAATGGCACTCCGAAAATGGAGCACAGTTCGGAAATGGACCATTATCACATCTCGCCGAAAATGGCGCTCCGAAAATGGAGCACGGTTCGAAATGGACCATCATCTCATCTCGCTGAAAATGACACTCTGAAAATGGAGCGCGGTTCGGAAATGGACCAAGGAAGGCCTAACCCATCGGAATATGATACATATATATGCATACATGCAATGTTTTTTTTATGTTCGCAGGTTTGTAGCGGCAAAGACCATCTCATCAAATAAACGGTTCAAAAATGAGCCACATTCTCGCCCAGCACGTTTCAGAAATGGACCGCTATCACAACAGATGCCAAAAATGGCGTTCCAAAATGGAGCACACATAGCAGACGCCGAAAATGGCACTCCAAAAATGGAGCACCCACAACAGACGCCGAAAATGGCACTCCAAAACAGAGCAGCCACAACAGACGCCGAAAATGGCACTCCAAAATGGAGCACTCACAACAGATGCCGAAAATGGCGTTCCAAAATGGAGCACACATAGCAGACGCCGAAAATGACACTCCAAAAATGGAGCACCCACAACAGACACCGAAAAGGGCACTCCAAAATGGAGCACTCACAACAGACGCCGAAAATGGCACTCCAAAATGGAGCACTCACAACAGATGCCGAAAATGGCGTTCCAAAATGGAGCACACACAGTAAAGGCCGAAAATGGCGTTCCAAAATGAAACACACACAGCAAATGTCGGAAATGGCGCTCCAAAATGGAGCACATACACAAAAGATGCCGAAAATGGCACCCCAAAATGAAGCACGGTTCGGGAATGAACCAGGGGTCGCAACACCTCACCACCAAATCAACTCAACTCAACACATGGTATGTCAAGTGGCAGCTGGCGAGCCAGGTAAGTGAAAATGCATTGCATAACTTTGATAGGATTGTCACTGTTACACATTACACAAGTCCCATCAAAGTGAGGGCGACTGTAGGCACTACATTTTTGCATAAGTCCCTATGATGAGTCTCATTTGGAGACACTACCTTTTAAGTCACGAAGGTCACAGGAAGCAGACATCGGAAGGGGGAATTCAGAATAAACAAGGTTCACTGTTTTCGTTCGTGCTGCGTTCGTGTATATGTTCGAACACCAAACAAATTACGGGCGTTCGTGCCGCGTTCGAGAGCGTTCGAACGGTGTCGGTAATTCTGGTTTTGCTGCTAGCCTCACATTAAGCCCAATTCGCCCAAACCTTGGCCCACACGCCCAAGCCCACTTAAAACACATATTTAACACATGGTGAAATCAAAACAAATCTAAAAATCACATACCAAATTAAAATAAACATTAAAATCAATCAATACTTTAATTCCTTAATTAAGATATTCACCCAACAATTACACAAGATTCCTTCCTATCTAAACTAAATTAAAAAGATGTCATGCCTAATTAAAATCAATTATAACAAATTAAAGATTTTGACTTCCTAATTCAACCAAATTTGTCCCCCCCCTCAATCTTTGACTTTCCTTGCTCAACACAAAATCAAATCCCTTCCTTGTGAGACAAGGTGAAGCCCTAGCCATTCTCTATATAAACAACCCCTAACCAAGACATGAGGGCCCTAGCTCATACACATAAGATACACAACTCACACGAAAATCACAACACACATAGAGACCTCCAAAACTCCAACATTGTCGTGAACCTCAAGCCTTCCTCCATCACCATCCATCACCTTCACGCCTAAAGCCATCACATAGCCCCCATTTCCGCATCTTTAACCCACTGCACTGCCCCTTTCACAGCCCTAATTCACACCAAAATAGCCCATACAGCAGTCCTAAAACACACATAAAACAGCCCCCGAACCACACCGTAACACCACCAAAAATCACGCCCAAAACAGTAGCCAAAACATCCCAAAAACAGTAACTAAAATACAACAGCAAAACAGTAGCAACGACAGCGAATTGGAGTCAAAAGCAGCAGCAAAAGACGGAGAACGACGACTCAAAACAGTAAGACAACGAACGAGAGCAGTGAACCAGTGAACCGGAAGAGTTGCGGAGCATCCACCATTCCGAAGATCGTGTACCGTACATCCGAGAGGTGATTTAAAAGGTTAGACCTGAGGGTACTTTTCTCATTAGTTTATATCCATTTTTTTATTGAATTCTATTCGCATGAGAGTCATTTGTGGATTCATGTTGTGGCTTGAATGAAGTGGAAAATGTGTCGCCTCTTGTGGTATATAGGATGGAAACCTAGACATAAATTTCATAGCCGATTCCGAATGGACGGTAATGTGATCTGTACTCGGGATACAACTCCACGTACCACTTGAGTAAACGGCACATTCTTTTGTTTTATGTTGCTTTGATTTATTTATTTATTCTGCATGTTGCTTATTTATGTATGATTCAATCGAGCGCATGGGCTTAGTAAGTGGAATGAAAGATCCCCTATAGGGAGGGGTTAAAACCCTTTACCACGATGTTTCGCCGCGCCGGTTGATGTGTGTTCGGTTGAATGCAAAATACGTTCAATCGAGCATACTACGTTTGATATTATTGCTTTTAATTCTTTGTATGAATGATTCAATCGAGCGCATGAGCTTAGTAAGTGGAATGAAAGATCCCCTATGGGGAGGGGTTAAAGCCATTTACCACGATGCTTCGCCGCGCCTGTTGATGTGTGTTCGGTTGAATGCAAAATACGTTCAATCGGGCATACTACGTTTGGTATTATTGCTTTTAATTCTTTGTATGAATGATTCAATCGAGCGCATAGGCTTAGTAAGTGGAATGAAAGATCCCCTATGGGGAGGGGTTAAAGCCCCTTACCACGATGCTTCGCCGCGCCGGTTGATGTGTGTTCGGTTGAATGCAAAATACGTTCAATCGGGCATACTACCTTTGATATTATTGCTTTTAATTCTTTGTATGAATGATTCAATCGAGCGCATGGGCTTAGTAAGTGGAATGAAATATCCCCTATAGGGAAGGGTTAAAGCCCTTTACCACGATGCTTCGCCGGGTCGGTTGATGTGTGTTCGGTTGACTTTAAGATACGTTTGATCGGACATACTGAGCTTGACATTGTTGTCTTTATTCTTTGTGTTAAATGCATCAGGTCTGGTTCCGTTCGAACGCGTTCTCGAACGCTACACGAACGAACGCGAACCTTCTGTTTACTGTTCGAAACGCATTTTCAAACGCTACGCGAACGCACACGCACACGCACTTCCTTAGTCTCATCATGCATCAGGTCTGGTTCCGTTCGAACGCGTTCTCGAACGCTATACAAACGCGAACCTTCTGTTTACCGTTCGAACGCGTTCAGAACGCTACACACGCGTGTCTTCTGTCTGGTCTCGTTTGAACGCGTTATCAAACGCCATACGAATGCGAACCTTCTGTTTACCGTTCGAACGCGTTTAGGAACGCTATACGAACGCGAACACACTGAACTGAGACATATTCATCACATGCCATGTATAATTGTTTCTTAGGTGATTTTTTTATGAAACCCCATATAGTCATTCTTATCTTTGTGCACATCATAATGAAAAGCATGTTTATTCCATTGGTTGCGTCATTTGCCTTAGTCTTGATTTAACGTATTACGATTCATATACCTATGTCATGATGACTTTGGAGTATTATTTCTTGTGGTATATCGGATGGAAACCCAGACATAAATTCCGTAGCCGATTCCAAATGGACGGTAGTGCGGTCTGTACTTGGGATACAATTCCACGTATCACTTGGAAAAGTGCTCACATGTATGCTTGTATGGTTAGTATGTATGCTTGTGTTTTTTCGTGAACATGATATGCTAAATGAAGTTGTATATTCGTTGTTACTTTGAGGTATTTTCTGTTGGTTTATTCTAAGGTCCCAAGATCAAATCAAGACATGAAAACATGCGTGAATACACAACGAAGATAGCGGAATACTTACATTGATCGGTTATGTCGATTTGAAGACGAATCAATGCCAAAAACGCACTGCCTTTGTAAGCTTACTGCATGCAGTCCACTGCCCTGCAAAACAGAAATTTAAGTGAAGAAACGGAGCTCCTAGCTACGTCGGATGGGTCCCGTCTCATGGTCGAACCTCCCTAACACCTTCGCAAGACTCGTAGTGTGCTAGCACTAGCGTTTGCGGTTTTCACCATGAAAACCCAACTCTTCTCGGCTTCCCTTGCTCACGATTTTTCTGGTTCAAAACCAGTCCAAAGTTTCTCTTTTTTGGGGCGTGGAGGTGAGAAGAGAGAATGAGAGAGTTGAATTGTGTATATTTTTATAAAATGATTTACCAAATCAATTTATATTTATGCCATAATATTTATTAAATTAATAATAAATTTATGACACAAAACATGCAATGGCTTAGAGTGTCAAACACTCAAACTCCATGCAATGACATTGAGTGCAATGTACACAATCTACATGCAAAGCATTAGAATGACATGTGTCATGTGGGCCCCACACGTTTCCAAATGAAAGTGGGCCCACGTGCACTCACGCGTTCGGGTTCGATATTTCCGAAATACCGAGCTTACGTCGCGACGTTAATTCAATCGAATTTAAATAAATAATTGCGCCTGGCGAAATTATTATTTACGTCGCTAACGAATTAATTCTAAATTAACTCGTTTGCCCGAATTAAAATCTAATTTTAATTCCGCGTCGAAATCTAATTTCGTCTAATATATCGAATATATTAATTCATCGATCAATTCCAAATTAATCGTTCTCTCTCTTTAGACGACATTTTATCCCGGATAAAATATCTCCGTTATTAATCCTAGATTAATTTTCTCTCTCTTCTGTATAATCCCAGATTATTCAAGAGTGCGAGTTGTGCGTCATCGGTGGATTATCGGGAAGCGACCCATGAGATCCCCGGATAATCTGGCAGTAAATACGGTCGTCGGAGTATCCGAATCACGTACGTACCAAGTACTACGTTCTACCGATTACGAGACAAGGTCGACTCCTAGCAAAGCACCAAGTCTACCTAATTCTCCGGACATATCCATTAAAGAATATTAAGATCTGTATCAAGCGTAGTATACTAATGTATTGTGCATATCGGCCCAGTATCGGATAATCACGTGCTAGGGCTGGGGCTGGATAAGTGTCTGCCCCGTCCGAAACACATATCGGATGTCTGGTAACTAGTCTCTATAATCGGATATTCATGACCTGGTCATAATATCACGATTGGATGCGCATCACTTTAAGAGCACTAATACCGTATCCTGCGTGACATCATCTCCATTATGACTGGAGTGACACTTCCGTCTTGACATCACATCAATACACAACTACGATTCTCTGATAAACCCAGAAGTGGTGTACACAGAACAGTTAAGATCCCCCACCACCAAAACCAAAGTTTACCGATTGTCGTAAGTATTAGCGATGTAAGTCTCAGGTTAAGACTATACACACCTACCTTGATTTCGGCCTCCCATAGACACCTAGTCATAATACCAATGGGATTCCGAAGGGTCTATCCAGAGCGAAGCTGTTTCCCGTCCCTACCATCGGTGAAACACGACCTCCTATCGCACTTGCACAAGTATCCAATACTTATATATATGAGAACTATGTCGTTGTGCCCTCACAACGCGCACAAGTGCAATACTAGCCTATTCCGCATTATCGATGTCCAGTCTCGATAATACTACGGCTAGGGATATTTAATGATTAATCCTTCGTGGACTGATACTGTCTCATATCATCTCAATCCAGGAACTAATCATAGGGACCTCTCTTCATTTATATATCTCTATGGTGATCTAATCACAAATGATGAGAGTGCAATTTCCTTTACATAGTTAATTTGCTACAAACAACACAAAGATCTGTGCAAATAGTGACGCTATGGGTCATATTATCCAACATTTTCAAGCATGCAATCTTAGATGTGAGATATATGTGAATTTAGGTGTAAGTTTTATTTTATATGCATGTGAATTTAGAAGCATGATACTCTTGGAAACAAATGCTACTTAAGCCTGATTAAATTATTACATAAATCCTGTCATTACAAGTGGCATGAGTAAGGGACCATTCCGAACCCAACGATTTGAGGTCTTCCCTTGCGAGGGGTGAGTGCGGTCTTAAATCTCATTTCCCGGTTCACACCGGGTGGCGACTCCATTATTCTCCGGTTTAGTCCCCCGCAGGCTACTCCGTACTCCCGACTGGGCCGCGAGCCCGGAACAACATGCGTCGCCCAGTTTCTTTGTCCTACACACACCTTTTTTATTGCAATGCATGGTTATACATTTCTATATTACGCATGATATTCGGCCAGAATTCCAGCAAGTCGAGTCGGACATTAATGTTGATAAAAATATCCGGACATTAAGTACGTAATTTTTTTTTGTCTAAAGCCATGATAGAAAAGAAATGTATTCTGATTTGTTTAATGCATGTTGTAATATTGCTTCTTGATATTCACTATTTTTAGATATTTACATCTATTAATTTACTCTTTTATTATTCGTGTTTGCGCTACCGTGTGCTTTTAAATTGTTGTTGTGTGACTGTTGCATTATAAGACATGTGTATCCTCTTTTGAACCTAGATATTACACTGACATCCGTAAGGGATCATTTCGAACCCAAATAGATTTAAGGTCGGCCATTGCGATGGGTGTAATGCAGCTTTAAATCATTCCCACTGTCTTACACTGGGTGGCGACTTCTTAATTCTCCGGTTAGTCCCATGTGGGCTATTCGTACTCTTTACGGGCTGTGAGCCCAATAATGTCGTGGTCGTCAATGTTATAGGCATAGCGATAAACTCCGATTCGCTTCTACAGATGGCGACTCCACTAGGGAAAGAAAATATACAGTGAAAGGAAAAGAAAAATGGAAATGTGGCTAGGGTAAGAGTAGCCTACACTACATGATACTTAAATGAAATACTCACTGCACTATGATTAGCAATTTAGTTAGAAATATTTGTATTACTTATTATTTCCTATATATTTACTATATTGATAGCAATAAAATCTTTATTTCAGAATTGGATTTTGAGAGAATCGGCCTCGAAAAATGGCCTTGTAGTATCCATGGCAAGATTGAGGTGAATCATGTCTTCATTCTTTTTGCATGCTCTCCAAACCTAATAGAGTTGCATATCGTGAAATCACTTTCCATCAAGGCGATGGATTGCTATGAGATGATACCCATCACTCGTTGGCACGTACCTTTGAGGTATAAAAAAGGCGCGTCCATTGGTCGTTCAAACCCTTAAGGTGGGGAGATATAGTTATGGGCAGCCCCAATGAGAGCCTAAGTCTGACCCAAGATAAGCCCACATATGAGCCAACAATTTTTTTCCCATAAGAATAAACTGTCGGGGTTTTAACGGTATAATCTGGTAACGCAGCGGAACAAGAAAAATCAAATTTTTCCAGATTCTTTTATTTTTCTCAGGTAATTATAATAAACAAATTTATTCTAATTACTTAATACTCAACAAAATAGATTTTTACCAAAAAATCCAGATTTTCTCAAAATTGTTGTGGGACCCTAATAGTTTACATTTTGATCATTTTAGTCCTAATTTGTCAAACACAAGATTAGGTGATTTCCAATCACTACCAAAATGATTTATACATGTCATATACATGAAAGCACAACTAATAAAAAAATTCCCAATACTTAATCAAATTGTTGAGAGCCCCCTTAAGTTTGAACTTTGATAATTTTGGTCCAAATTTGTTAAAACAAGCTTAGATGATTTCCAATCAATTCCAAAATGATTTGTATATCTTACATACATCAAAATTCAACACATATATGAAAAGCCCCAATTTTGGTTTAGGTAAAAACCATAATTTTTCAATTAATCAAATTAACCAAAATTAACCAAAATTAACACAATCCAACTCTTTAATCTAATCTCTACAACACCAAACAAGTCTCACCATTTTAAAACAACTCAAGAACAATTCTAGGTCATCAATGAGTGACCTAACAACTCTAGAATGGCAACAAGATCATCTAATGACTAAAAGTGTGCTTATACACCATTTACAAGCTTACTTTGTTAACATACATGCATAAATCTTTCATTCATGCTTCCAACCATCTTATTACAAATCCAAGAGAGTAGAAAAACAAGAGAACATCCTATATTGTAGCCTAAAGCACCAGAAATAATTTCTTAGAAGAGGAAAGAATGAAAATACCTTGATTTCCAAGCTTTTTCTTAACTTAAAGCTTTAGCTCTTTAGTTTTTCTCTCAAGTCTCTATTTTTTAATTTGGAGACTTAACCTAAATTATGAAGCAAAAGAAAAATGAAACCTGTAGGCACTGCATTTTTGCATATAAGTCCCGATGATGAGCCTCGTACATAGGCACTACCTCTTATGTCACGAAAGTCGCGAGAAACGAACGTCGGAAGGGAAAAGTCAAGAATTGACGTTTTGTTGGACTTTATTCGCTTGTTTAGCTTCGGGTTCACTCGTTGGACCTCCGTTTCAAAATCACCATTGGCCCAAAACCCAACCAAATCACACACCAAGCCCAAAAGAACTAAAGCCCACACACATCACTCATTTACCCTTCCACCAACTATTCAAACAACCAAATTAACCTTTCACCAAGCATGCCCCACACATTTGACATCAAATTTACCCTACCCTCCATTTTCAACAAAGTCTTCAAGCCATTAATGACATTTCCCCACATCATTTAACTCACCAAGCCCCACGCCCATGACTAAGCCACCTCTTTTCCCATTTTTTCAACAAAGTAAGCCTCCCAATTAATGCCTCCCCATTAATGGTAGCCTACCTAATTAATGCACCCATTTTTGCCTATATAAACCACCCTTAGCTCCCTTGAAACCCCTAGCTCAGAGATAATAGATAGACAACACAAAACACCTCTTGAAAACAAGCCTTAGCCCATGCCACAACCCTCCATTCTGTCTTCCTAGCTCACGACAACACAGCCCCTTTGAAGCAGCCTTTGTCACGCCTAAACTGCCTTGAATCAGCCCCTCAACTTCACATCCAACACCCCTCACTGCAGCCTCTGAAGCACGGCAACATCCCCCTAAAGACCAGCCCTCCTTTCACGTGAAACACTGCCTCAAATAGCCCCCAATATTACCGAAAATACAACCCCCAAATAGCCCCCAATATTACCGTGAAAACACCCCTCCATCACCAAAAAAATTGCAACTCATTCACTTCTATTTGTCCCACATTGGTGAGGAAACACACTCCCCTTTTAACCACACTCTTTCACGCACAAAGCACCAATTCATGCCATTTCCCCTTTAGTCCCACATCGCCCAAGAAACACCCATTCACGCCAATTGCACCTTCAAGCACTAAGTCCTCTCAACTCACGCACTAGCTTCACGCAAAGAACCTACAGGCACTAAGCCCCCTCAACTCACGCCTCACAGCCACTCCACGCCCCTTATCCCACATCGGCTAAGAACCCACAAGCAACAAATAAGCAGCCCACGTTCAGCCCTTCACAGCAGCTCCCTAACACGCCTAAATGTCCTACACAAAATAGCCCATAACACGCCAATTCTGGCCTCCATTCTGCTTCCTTTGTTCACATAAATTCAGCCCTTCTCTGCAGCCCCTAACACATCAAATCAGACTCCCAATTCTACCCCTGAAACACGACTGAAGACTCCCTCACTGCACCCCCTTTAACACGATCAAATTACCCCAGTGAACCAGCCTCTGAAACACGCAAACACTGCCTCGAATCTGCCAGTGAACCACCAAAAATTCTGGCCAAACACTGCCAGTAATTTGGCCCAAAAACTAACTAGAAAACCCGCGAACTGCACCCACAAAATCTGCCTAAATACCGCAAAACAGCAAGCCTAATATCGCGACCAGAAACACCTCGAAACAGAGTGAAAACATCGACCCGAATGGTGAAACAGTGAAGGAAAATGCCAAACCAGTGAACTAGAGGAGTTGCGGAGCATCAACCCTTCCGACGGCCGTGTAACGCGCTTTCGAGAGACGACAAAAGAGGTTAGACCTGAGGGCAGCCATTTTACTTATTATCCTTTATTTTTAGTTACTTCTTTACTTTATTTCGCATGAATATTGTGAATTAGTGTATGATGTGATTCCGGGTGAATGGAATATGTGTTCCCTTTTGTGGTATATTGGATGGAAACCCGGACATAAATTCCGTAGCCAAATCCGAATGGACGGTATTATGGTTTGCACTCGGGATACAATGCCCCGTACCACTTGAGAGATTCACATATTTTATTTCATCCAAACTTGTTTTCAAGCATGATTAGGCCATTATAAGGTTATTTTATTTTTAAATATGATTTAGTTTTAACGTTATTTCTTTATGCATGATTTAGTCATCTACCTTTCGCAATAGGAATTTAATTTACATCATGTTTAGATCGTTATTTGTTCAACATGTTTATTGTGTGACATTGTATGTTTGCCGTTATGAGAATTTACTTTTGAAGCAAGCAAACTTAGACTTAGGCCTTATAGGAATGTAGATTATTTTGCAAATGTATGTTGAGTAGACTTGGTTAAAATTGCACAAATCCATTCATTACAATTGACATAAGTAAGAGACCATACCGAACCCAATGGTTTGAGGTCTTCCCTTGCGAGGGGTGAATGTGGCCTTAAATTATTTCCCAGTTCACACTGGGTGGCGACTCATTTATTCTCCGGTTTAGTCCCCCGCGGGCTACTCCGTACTCCCGACCGGGCCGCGAGCCTGGAACAGCGTCGCCGATTTCTGTGATCTACAGTCTGACGACTCCACTGGGGATAGAGAATCTGCCCCGAAATAATGTCTTGTAATGTTTGTGATTTGTGCTTTAATTAACCATGTCTACTGTGGGTTTAGGGAGTTTAATAAAAGGCATTATTAAGGCTAGGTGATGGTTTGGTGTCTTTCTTCACTTACTACTTTTCTATAAGGAAAAACTGTGAAGGCACCTAGATAATCATTCACCCATAGCTCATTGTGATAGACTAATTTGGAGGACTTGTTGTTTATTCATGTCACCAAGGCAATAAGAGCCTAAAAGGCTTGGGTATTTAAGAGAGTTCGCTCCACTCTCCCTCTGGGGAATCCACAATAAGAAATCCATTTGACAGTTAGTCACATTCCGTAACTCGTTGGCATGTACCGTAAGGTATAAAAAAGGTACGCTCACTTGGTCGCTCGAACCCTTGAGTTGGGAGTCCTAGTAGTGGGCAATCCTTCGTCAGCGACAGCCTTTGTTTACACTCCTGAAACCTACACGTGAACCTTAGTTGTATGACCCTTAGAAATTATCTATTCATACTTGTGTTTAGGACCATCGTCATTTGGATTCAATTGGACCTCTTGTTAATAGATATGAAATTGTTGGGCCATTTAAACTGGGACAAATTTCGTGTCATTTGACAATTAGGCAATAAGCTTCTAAAATGCCGATGGGCCATTTTGTGTCTAGGCCTCTTATTATTTGAATTTATTTAGCCATGGTATCGCAAAAGTATAAACTTGTTGGGACTTTTCAACTGGGACAAGTTTGCACCGCGCAATAGTATGATTGAATACTTTAAAATGATAATAGGCCGACTTATATATCTCATGCATCGTACGCATCTCATACACCCTCATGCATACACGCATCATGCTAACCCTTGTGTTTAAGAGCCATCATAGATACCCGTTGGGTTAGGGAAGAGGGAAGACTCACCAAAAGGCCAATAACAAATATGAGCAGATCAAAGAATGAGGTATCATGTGTGGATCAGTTGGAAACCAGTCTCACCAAGGTTACTGAATAGTTGCAAGCCTTGACTACTGCTATGGCTAATATGGTTGTGCCCCGTGCTGGGGGAAGCTTTGAGAATGAGAGGCGTGAAGAGCCTCCGAACAGGTTGGGTGATGATATCCCTATTTTTGATGATGACATGGTTGAATATGCGGCCAGAAGAATAGCTGGGTCACTGGCAGAGTTGCAGAAACTTAGGGATCAGGTAGAGTCAGTTACCCGCAAGATGAAGGGTAAGGACGAAGACTTAGTAGACTATGATACAATGACTTTCGAAGAGCAGCTGCCCTCGCATTTCAGGATGCCCGACATGGCCAAATTCAATGGGAATGGGGACCCGAGGGTCCATCTCCAGCAATATGTCTTGGTAATGAGTTCAGTGGGCCTGTCGCAACGCCAAGTTCAGAAGATGTTTGGGATGTTGCTTGAGGGGCACCTGTAGTATGGTACCATAGCCTTGAAAGAAAGGTTAAGGAAGATTGGAGGGAACTGGCAGACGCCTTTCTAAAGCAGTATGTTACAGACTTGGAGATTGACTTGTCGCTGCGCGACTTGGAGAACACCAAACAGAAGCCGGATGAGAGCTTCAAGGATTATGTGGATCGTTGGAGAAGCCAGCTTTAGAAGATGCAGACTCAGCCTTCAGAGAAATACCAGATAAAGATGATCATCAATGGCACTAAGACCTCAATCTATGGCAAGTTAATGAGGATGACCTCCATGATTACAGATTTCTGACAACTGAGGGAAACTGTCATGGATATTGAAGAAGAGGAAGCTGAGAATAGAAAGTTTTATGGCCAGAATAGAAGAACTTTTGGGGGGCCTTCGGAGACCAAGCCCGCTACTGCTGAGATCGCTCTCGTCAGAAACAGGCGATTCTCCAATCTTGGTAGACCTAAGTCGAAGGTGCTTGAGAAGTTGAAAGGACAGGGACTCCTGAAACCTTTAGAACCTAGACCAATCCCAAACCCTGTACCACATTACTTTGACCTAAACCAATACTGCCACTTCCACCAGCAGAAAGGCCATGACACTGACAACTGCCCCCGCCTTAGGCATGAAATCCAAAACCTTATCGATGCTCATAAAATACCCGACCCGAAAAAAGAACAACCCAACACAAACAGAAACCCTTTACCTAACTACTACTCCGTTCTACCAACCACCTATATGATCAACTCCGGCCTGCCCGAAAGTTTTGTCCTCCAAACTCTCAACCACCCAGCTTCTTTCATGGGGATAGGGGATGACAGTAGTGAAGAACCGTAGGTTGAGAAAGAAGATAATGCCGCAGACAATGAAGATGTTTTCCCTGATTTATTTGATTGCAATCCTGCGTTTTTTTCTACTTGTTCGAACCTTTTTTAATAATAATAAAGATGTCCATCTCACTTACTTGCTTGAGTCTCTACCTTTCAAGAAGAATAAGATAATCATTCAAGAGTTGGCTTCTCAATACGTAAGTTTGAAGGGAGAACTATACAAAAGACAAACAAATGGCATTCAATCGAAAAAAGAAGTTCGAAAGGCAAATGAAAGCGGTACTGCCGGCGGAAGTTGAGATACAGTCCATGTGGGTATTAGCAGAAGTAGAGTGGGTCTCGCAGAGATGAATGAAAAGAGAATGAAGTCCTTGCATCACATGCAGATATACCAGAGGAGATTGAAGCTGTATTTTGCCTGAAAAAGAGAAGACCGAGCAGTCACCTAGGGAATTGGCGGAAGACCTAACCCAACGGGATAGGAAACCCATTCATGCATGCATGCATACACGTAACGTATTTGCACTCCTTTTTGTATTTATTTTGTGTTGTAATCACATGTTTCAAAGAAGAAGAAGAGAAAATGGCAAAGACAAGCCAATCAGAAGCAGCAACAGCGCAATACCGGTTTTTAGGGAAGGAATCCCAGGGTTGAGGCCCGTATCAATGTCAGTTTCATTAATGAATCCCAGGGGGCGAAGCCCACATTATTAGCAGTTGAAAGGAAGAATTCCGTGGAGTGAGTAAAAAAAAAAGGAGAGAAAGAAGTCTTTGATAGTTGGACATATGTCCGGTGATGATATTATTTGTTGTAGGGAGGAACCTTAGAAACGATATGTGCGAGATGTGCTCTCATCCGGTATTCTGAATGGATTGATCTTGGCTAGACTCACGAGCACTTGATTACAGAATCTCGACAGTAGAAGCCTGAGTAGTTGGCAAGATGACTGGTCGAAGAGATGGTGGATCAATGAATGACCGTTTGCCTGGATGTCCACCCTGGTTTACTTATGCTACGATATATGATATGGTTGGAAACAAAGAAAAAGTCTCTGTAATGAAAGGAACAGAAAAAGAAAAAAAATAGACCACCTATAACCGATAAGAGTGAAGCTACCCATGGGCGATTATTAGGACCACCATGAGGAGAAATGCTACCTTAATGGGTAGATGTGTCGAAGAAAGAAAAAAGAAACAGAAAAAGAAAAGAAAAAAAGAAAGTTCAAAATGAAAAGAAAGAAAAGAAAGAGACAAAGGCAAAAAAAAGACCATATCATGTTGAGTACGCAGAAGTAATCACAGAGAGTGATCAAGACATCTAGATTGGTTAGACCCGCTGGTCCGATTCTCTGAAGCGAAATCACCAAGTTAGCCTACTTAAGGAATAAGCTGCGAAAGAGCCTTAGCACACACACACTGGGAGTCTAGTTCAGATCACCAATTCAGATGATCAGAGTTGAGTATATCGAGTACTTTGAAGGTTCTCAGGTTTCGACGCGAAACATTCGTTGAGGACGAAAATATGTCTAGCTATCAGGATTATCTCATGAGAGACAGTGCAAAATGTTCAGAATTAGTCTTGCCGGGTATGGCACTCTGGGGGCGAGGCCCACATCATTATCAGAATTAGTCTGGCCGGGTATGGCACTCTGGGGGGCGAGCCCCGTATTAGCAGCAATATCAGTTTTGCCAGGTACGGCACTCCGGGAATGGAGACATCAGATCAGTTTTGCCAGGTACGACACTCCGGGTATGGAGACATCAGATCAGTTTTTCCAGGTATGACACTCAGGGTATGTAGACATCAGATCAGTTTTTCCAGGTACGGCACTCCAGGTATGGAGACACATCAGCATCAATTTGGGAAGAAGACCCACGGGAACAAGACCCACAATTCAGGGAACAAGACCCTCAACTCAAATCAGGAACAAGACCTGCAACTCAATTTGGGAACAAGACCTGCAACTCAATTTGGGAAAAGACCTACAATCAGGAACAAGACCTACAACTCAATTTGGGAACAAGACCCACGGTCAGGAACAAAACCTGCAACTCAACTTGGGAACAAGACCCACAATTCAGGGAACAAGACCCTCAACACAATTCAGATCGGGAACAAGACCCTCAACTCAAATCAGGAACAAGACCTACAACTCAACTCGGGAACAAGACCCATAATTCAGGGAACATGACCCTCAACACAATTCGGATCGGGAACAAGACCCTCAACTCGGGAACAAGACCCACAATTCAGATCGGGAACAAGACCCACAACTCAGTTTAGGGAACAAGACCCTCAACACAATTCAGTTCGGGGACACGACCCACAATTCAGATCGGGAAGAAGACCCTCATCATAATTAGGGAACAAGACCCTCAGCTCGCTTCGGGAACAAAACCCACTCGGTGGTTCGGGAACAAGACCCAATGGTCACAGCACCTCGCCATCAATCTCAACTCAATTCAAGGAACAAGACCCTCATCACAATTAAGGAACAAGACCCTCATCTCAACTCTGTAACGGTTCGGAAATGAACCACTATCACATTAGCGACACCTCAGGTATGGGGTTTAGCACGCCAGGTACAACACTCCGGGTATGGAGACACAACCGCGACGCCTCGGGTATGGGGTTTAGCATGCCGGGTATGGCACAACCAAATCAACACAGTTCGAAGTAACATGCAAGTCAAGTGGCAGCTGGCGAGCCAGGTAAGTAAAAATGCATTGCACAAACTTTGATAGGATTGTCATTGTCACAAACTGCACAGATCCCATCAAAGTAGGGGCGACTGTAGGCACTACATTTTTGCATATAAGTCCCGATAATGAGCCTCGTACAGAGGCACTACCTCTTATGTCACGGAAGTCGCGAGAAACAGACGTCGGAAGGGAAAAGTCAAGAATTGACGTTTTGTTGGACTTTATTCGCTTGTTTAGCTTCGGGTTCACTCGTTGGACCTCCGTTTCAAAATCACCATTGGCCCAAAAGAACCAAAGCCCACGCCCATCACTCATTTACCCCTCCACCAACTATTCAAACAACCAAATTAACCTTTCACCAAGCATGCCCCACACATTTGACATCAAATTTACCCTACCCTCCATTTTCAACAAAGTCTTCAAGCCATTAATGACATTTCCCCACACCATTTAACTCACCAAGCCCCACGCCCATGACTAAGCCACCTCCTTTCCCATTTTTTCAACAAAGTAAGCCTCCCAATTAATGCCTCCCCATTAATGGTAGCCTACCTAATTAATGCACCCATTTTTGCCTATATAAACCACCCTTAGCTCCCTTGAAACCCCTAGCTCAGAGATAATAGATAGACAACACAAAACACCTCTTGAAAACAAGCCTTAGCCCATGCCACAACCCTCCATTCTGTCTTCCTAGCTCACGACAACACAGCCTCTTTGAAGCAGCCTTTGTCACGCCTAAACTGCCTTGAATCAGCCCCTCAACTTCACATCCAACACCCCTCACTGCAGCCCCTGAAGCACGGCAACATCCCCCTAAAGACCAGCCCTCCTTTCACGTGAAACACTGCCTCAAATAGCCCCCAATATTACCGAAAATACAACCCCCAAATAGCCCCCAATAATACCGTGAAAACACCCCTCCATCACAAAAAAAATTGCAACTCATTCACTTCTATTTGTCCCATATTGGTGAGGAAACACACTCCCCTTTTAACCACACTCTTTCTCGCACAAAGCACCAATTCATTCCATTTCCCCTTTAGTCCCACATCGCCCAAGAAACACCCATTCACGCCAATTGCACCTTCAAGCACTAAGTCATCTCAACTCACGCACTAGCTTCACGCAAAGAACCCACAAGCACTAAGCCCCCTCAACTCACGCCTCACAGCCACTCCACGCCCCCTATCCTACTTCGGCTAAGAACCCACAAGCAACAAATAAGTAGCCCACGTTCAGCCCTTCACCGTAGCTCCCTAACACGCCTGAAGGTCTTTCACAAAACATCCTCTAACACGCCAATTCTGGCCTCCATTATGCTTCCTTTGTTCACGTAAATTCAGCCCCTCCCTGCAGCCCCTAACACGCAAATCAGACTCCCAATTCTGCCCCTGAAACATGCCTAAAGACTCCCTCACTGTACCCTCTTTAACACGATCAAATTACCCCAGTGAACCAGCCTCTGAAACACGCAAACAACTGCCTCGAATCTGCCAGTGAACCACCGAAAATTCTGGCCAAACACTGCCAGTAAATTGGCCCAAAAACTACCTAGAAAACCCGCGAACTGTACCCACAAAATCTGCCTAAATACCGCAAAACAGCAAGCCTAATACCGCGACCAGAAACACCTCGAAACAGAGTGAAAACAACGACCTGAACGGTGAAACAGCGAAGGAAAATGCCAAACCAGTGAACCATAGGAGTTGCGGAGCATCAACCCTTCCGACGGCCGTGTAACGCGTTTTCGAGAGACGACAAAAGAGGTTAGACCTGAGGGCACCCATTTTACTTATTATCCTTTATTTTTAGATACTTCTTTACTTTATTTCGCATGAATATTGTGAATTAGTGTATGATGTGATTCCGGGTGAATGGAATATGTGTTCCCTTTTGTGGTATATATGGATGGAAACCTGGACATAAATTCCGTAGCCGAATCCGAATGGACGGTATTATGGTTTGCACTCGGGATACAATGCCCCGTACCACTTGAGAGATGCACATATTTCATTTCATCCAAACTTGTTTTCAAGCATGATTAGGCCATTTAAAAGGTTATTTTATTTTTAAATATGATTTAGTTTTAACGTTATTTCTTTATGCATGATTTATTCATCTACCTTTCGTAATAGGAATTTAATTTACATCATGTTTAGATCGTTATTTGTTCAACGTGTTTATTGTGTGACATTGTATGTTTGCCGTTATGAGAATTTACTTTTGAAGCAAGCAAACTTAGACTTAGGCCTTATAGGAATGTAGATTATTTTGCAAATGTATGTTGAGTAGACTTGGTTAAAATTGCACAATTCCATTCATTACAATTGACATAAGTAAGGGACCATTCCGAACCCAACGGTTTGAGGTCTTCCCTTGCGAGGGGTGACTGCGGCCTTAAATCATTTCCCAGTTTACACTAGGTGGCGACTCCTTTATTCTCCAGTTTAGTCCCCCGCGGGCTACTCCGTACTCCCGACTGGGCCGCGAGCCTGGAACATCGTTGTCGATTTCTGTGTTCTACAAAACCTTATATACCTAAGGGCTTGGCCGAAATTTTGGAGAAAAAAGAAAAAAGTTTTGTTTTGTTTTGTTTTTTTCTAAATTTTCCAAACAAAATAAAGAAGCAAAATTTCATTTTAACACCTTTATAATAAATGTAAAAGTCAAACATTTACACTTAATCATTTCCTAACTAAAATATCACCTTAGATATTTTATATTTTAATTATTTAACAATTAAATAATTAAATATTTAATTAAATATAAATATCTAAATATATGTATTATATTTAATTTAAATAATCTAGATACATATATTAATGATATATGTCAAATATCATAATTTGACAATTAATTAATATGTATTTAATAAAATCTTATATTAAATACAAATACACATTTATTAGGAAATGACCGAAAGGCCCATATGCATGTATCTTTTGGTTTAACCGTTAAACGATTTATAAATAATCAATATTATTCATAAAAGTTGCCTTTTTACTCTACGAGTATATTTCATTAGTGAGACTTTCTAGGTTCGGACATATCCGTCAGGAAATCCGATTTCGTGTCCATAATATACCCACCCGTAAATTATGACGACCATGGATAAACTCGCTGAACCATACAGGTCGAGGTCATTGCATACGTATAATCCCTCCGTCACAGTTATTCGGATTTATCCCAAAGATATAGAAATGAACGTCAAATCTCTATAGGTATAATCCTATCGACGTATCTATTAGCAATCTTTTAATAACACTTAGAACTCACTTCTACAGTGTACCACAGAACCATGGATTTAACATATTGTTAATCCCATATTGAATACCTATACTCTGTACACAGAACTGATCGATCATTTCTTGACACACACAGAATATCCTGAGGATCTGTCCACACCCAACGAACATGCGGAGGTCTAACCTAAATAGGTCGGTGACGTGACTGCCATCAAAGTGTGGAGGATATCTCATATATCCACAGTGGTATCTCAAGTCAAAGAATCACTATGCTACTCAACCCGAGAAGATTCTTATTAACGTTGGTGTACCATCCATTAAGAATCTTCGATGAATCGTTCAATGTTTATCCGATATAAACACATACATGTCTATACAAGTCTCCAATTCTTATGGTTCATTAATCAACCATTGGAATCCAAGATTCCAATATACGACATGTACCGGTCTCTACGGGTTACTTACTGACCAAGTAATTGTAAACCTTGACCAGGAACTGTTTAGGAAATGATATTGTTATGATACAACTCAATGACAGTTGCGACGCTTTTGCAACTGTATCGTAACTAATCATTCTATGGTCAATTACGTCTTTACCATATACAAAAGAGATGTTATATTATAGAAACTATTTATTTTATTCATAATCAAATATTTACATAAGTATTTACAGGGAAATATAAATAGAAATTGACGCTTCGAGCACCAACCTTATGTAGGACACAGATGTTGGACGACGCTGTTCCGGGCTTGCGGCCCGGTCGGGAGTACGGAGTAGCCCACGGGGGACTAAACCAGAGAAATAACATGGAGTCGCCACCCGGTGTGAACCGGGAAAATGATTTAAGGCTGCACTCACCCCTCGCAAGGGAAGACCTCAAACCGTTGGGTTCGGAATGATCCCTTACTTATGCCACTTGTAATGAAATGATTTGTGCAATAATTTAATCGAATCTACGCAACATATTTCCAAGAGTATTATACTTTTAAGTTCACATGCATGAAAGTAATCATCATAACGGCGAACATGCAATAGCTCACAGCAATCTCATGAACATACTTCGATCATATAATACGGAAAACAAAGAACAACCTAAACATAATGCAAATTCCAAACGCAAAATTAATGACTAATCATGCTTGAAAATGAACAACTAAATAGGCTAAATCATGCTTAAGAACCAAGTAACATACTAACGGTCTAATCATGCTTGAATACCATCTCATGAATACATCAAATAGATAAATACATGGATACAAATAGTATGATTGATTACATGATACAAGAGAAATCACCTAAGAAACAATTATGCATGACATGTGATGAAAAAGACTCAGTTCAGTGTATGCGCATTCGTGTAACGTTTGAAAATATGTCCGAACGGTAAACAGAAGGTTCGTGTTCCTATAGCTTTCGAGAACGCGTTCGAACGGGACAGGACCTGATAACACAAAACACATTCGCGTTCGAGTAGCATTCGTAAACGCGTTCGAACGGTAAACAGAAGGTTCGCGTTCGCATAACGTTTGAGAACGCTTTGAACGGGACCAGACCTGATGCATGATAAAACAAAGGAAATACGTACGCGTTCGAGTAGCGTTAGTAAACGCGTTCGAATGGTAAATAGAAGGTTCGCGTTCGTAAAGTGTTTGAGAAAGCGTTCGAAGGGGACTAGACCTGATGAAACAAAACACATTCGCGTTCGAGTAGCGTTTGTAAACGCGTTCGAACGATAAACAGAAGGTTCGCGTTGGTATAGCGTTTGAGAACGCGTTCGAACGGGACCGAACCCGATGCATGATAGACGATGCAACACATACATAGATAAGCAAATCCACAATGTGGGACCCCGTGTGCCCGATTGAACTCGTTCCCATTCAATCGGGTGTACCTCATCCGGCGTGGAAAAACATCGTGGTAAAGGTAGCCTTTAGGCATTTTCCCTCGAATAGAGGACCTTGAATCCACCCTAGTTAGCCCATGCGGCAAGAATGCAATGCATGCGTAAATAGAACAATGATATGCATAAAGTCAATGACATAACAAAAGGCGCGGCAAAACATCGTGGTAAGGTAGCCTTCAGGCATTTTCGCTCGAATAGAGGACCTTTAATCCACCCTAGTTAGCTCATGCGCGTTACGTCACAATGCATAGAAAGTAAAGACAACAATATAAGACTTCATATGATCGGTTGAACATATCTCACATCCAACCAAACATACTTTGTCCGGCGCGGCAAAGTATTGGCGTAAAGGTAGCCTTTTGGCCTTTTCTTCCCTCAAGTGGAAAACCTTTAGACCAACATGCTAAGCCCATGCGCATCACATCATCAACACACAAACAAACAACATACAGAAAGTGAAATGGTGAAATATAAGATGCAAATAATAAAGAATCAAGATAAAATAAAGAGAGATATGTGCCGTTTGCTCAAGTGGTACGTGGAGTTGTATCCCAAGTACAGACCGCACTACCGTCCATTCGGATTCGGCTACGGAATTTACGTTTGGGTTTCCATCCTATATACCACAAGAGACAGCACATTTTCCCTTTCATTCAAAGGCCCCAACATGAATCCACAAACGACTCTCATGCGAATAAAACAATTACAAGACGAATGCCAATAAATAGGAAAAGTGCCCTCAGGTCTAACCTTTTAAATCGCCTCTCGGACGTACGGTACACGATCGTCGGAAAGGTTGACGCTCCACAACTCCTCCGGTTCACTGGTCCACTACTCTCGTTCGTTGTCTGACTGTTTTGAGTCGTTGTTTCCTCTGTTTTACTGCTGTTTATTACTGTATTTTGCTGCTATTTTGTGTGGTTATTTAAGGGTTTTAAAGTGTGGTTTTTTGTTCGCTGTTTTAGGTGATTTTTACGGTAAACGGGTTGTGTTCCAATGGCAGAATTTTGGTGGTTTAGGTGCAGTTTTCTGGACAGTTTTGCGGTGAAATAGGGCTGTTCGGGGGCAGTGTTTGTGCGGTAATTGAAGGGACTTCAAGGGGCAGTTTTCTGGTTTGTTACGTGGATGCTATGAGTCTTTTCGTGTGAATGAGCTAGGGTGTCAATGCTTTGCAGGAATTTTTTCTGTGGTTTGTATGAATATCCTAGGGTTTGGATGTGTGGTGAAGGCTTCTTTTTATAGGCAAAGGCTATGGTTAAATCTTGTTCAAAAAGGAATAATATTTGTGTAATAAGAAGATATTATTTTGTTAGTGTCACACAAAGAAAACATGTATTTAATTGGGGATAAGATTAGGCTTGTTTAGGAATATCACATATTTGATTTATCTTAATTTGGTATGTGATTTTTAGATTTGTTTTAATTTCACCATGTGTTAAATATGTGTTTTATTAATTTGGATATGTTTTATGGGCTTTGGTGGGCTAATTGGGCTTGGGTGTGAGGCTAGCAGCAAAACCAGAAATACCGACACCGTTCGAACGCCTATTCGAATGCTACATGAACGCTCGCAATCTGCTTGACGTTCGAATGTGGTCACGAACGCAGCACGAACGAAAACAATGAACTTGTGAAATAAATCTGATGACATACTCATTCTGAATTTCCCCTTCTGACATTCGTTTCCCGCAACTTCCGTGACTTAAAAGGTAGTGTCTCCAAATGAGACTCATCATAGGGACTTACATGCAAAATGTAGTGCCTACACCTTAACAAAATCTCCCACTTGCTCTAGTACCAATATCGATTGTATCTCATACTCATCGACTCTAAATGTTTATCAAACAACTTTGGAGGAATGGCCTTGGTAAATAGGTTTGCTACATTATCTTCACTCGGGACCTTACATACGATAATGTCCCCTCGCGACACAATCTCTCGAATAATGTGATACTTCCGTTCCACATGCTTCGATTTCTGATGCGCCCTCAGTTCATTTGCTTGCGCAATGTTTTTATTATTATCCCAGTATAACGAAATCAAATTTTAGATACTTGGGACAACTCACAACTTTGTGATAAAGTTCTTAACACAAACAACTTCTTTTGTAGCTTCCGAAGCTGCAATATATTCCGCTTTGTGGTGGAATCAATAGTGGACCCCTGTTTGGAACTTTTCCAACAAACTACACCTCCGTTAAGGGTAAACACGAATCCTGATGTAGAATTTTTATCATCAGGATCCGATTGGAAATCTGAATCCGTATATCCATTAACCTACAGTTCATTTCCTCCATATATCAGAAACTTATCCTTAGTACCTTTGAGATACTTTAGGATATGTTTAATGGCCATCCAATGCTCATTACCTGGATTGGACTGATATCTGCTGGTCACACTAATTACGAAGCTTATATCAGGCCTAGTACATAACATGACATACATGATGCTGCCCAAACACGAAACATAAGGCTGATTAGACATTCTAATCTTATCATCTTCTGTTTGTGGACACTTCTTCTTAGAAAGATTAAGGCCATGTCTGAATAGTATATTTGTTGTCTTACAGTTACCAAAATTATATCGTTATAAGATCTTATCTATGTACGTTGATTGGGATAACCCAATAAACTTCCTTTCTCTATCTCTATAGAGTTTTATACTAAAGACATAAGAAGCTTATCCAAGGTCCTTCATAAAGAAATTCTTACAGAGGTAAGCTTTAACGCCTTGCATCATCCTGATATCATTCCCAATGATCAAGATGTCATCAACATGGAGAACTAAAAATACCACCATACTCCCACTCGTATTCTTATACACACATGATTCTTCAGAATTCTTGAGAAAACCAGACAATTTGATTATCTCATCGAATCGAAGATTCCAACTTCATGAAGCTTGTTTAAGTCCATAAATGGACTTCTTAAGCTTACATACCATTCCCGGGTTTTCGCTAGATACAAAACCCTCCGACTGTTCCATATAGATTTCTTCTTCAAGAAATCCATTTAGAAAAGCAGTTTTGACATATATCAACCAAATCTCATAATCATGGTAAGCAGCAATAGACAACAAAATCCTAATAGACTTCAGCATCGCAACTGGTGAAAAAGTTTCATCGTAGTCGACACCAGGTCGCTGCGTGTAACCTTTAGCTACCAGTCGGGCTTTAAAGGTTTCAACCTTTTTGTCAGGCCCGTGCTTCCATTTGTAAACCCATTTACAACCGATAGGAACAATTCCTTCAGGAAGCTGAACCAAGTCCCACACTTGATTCAGATGCATAGAGTCTAACTCTGATTTCATGGCCTCTTGTCTTTTCACGGAGTCGATATCAAACATCGCTTCTCTATAGGTATAAGGGTCAGTCTCTTCAACTAAGAGAACATCAAGACTTCTTTCTTGTATCAAATACAAGCGTTCAGGAGGTCTAGATACCCTTTCGGACCTACGAAGTATGGGTAATGAAAGTTCTTCATCTACTTGAATGTCAAGTTCCTCCGTTGGTTCGTTGGTCTCAGGTTATACTTCATCAAGTTCAACCTGTCTATGATTACCTCATTCAGACAAAAATTCAACCTCTAGAAATTTTGCGAAGCGAGCTACAAATATATTTTGATGCTCGGTATCATAAAACAAATATCCTTTCGTATTTGAAGGATATCCAACAAACCTAAAATTTTTCCCTCGAGGCAAAAGTTTATTCTGCTGAGCCACCCTAATGTATGCACGACAGCCCCGAGACCTAACATAATTAAGATTCGATTTTCTACTGGTCCATATCTCATATGGAGTCGTAGGAACAACTTTAGAAGGAATCATATTCAAAAGATGGGCAGAAGTTAAAAGAGCATAACCGCATAAGTAATATGACAAATCTGTAAAACTCAATATAGATCAGACCATATCCAATAATGTCTGATTTCTCCTCTGTGACACTCCATTGTGTTGTGGAGTACCCGGAGGAGTATATTGAGCGAGAATCACATTCTCTTTTAAATAATCAGTGAACTCACTACTCATATATTCACCGCCTCGATCCGATTGAAGACATTTAATATATTGACCAGTTTGTTTTTCTACTTCATTTCAGAATTCTTTGAACTTTTCAAAGGTTTCCGATTTATGTTTCATCAAATAAACATAACCGTACTGTGACACATCATCGGTAAAAGTAACAAAGTATAAAAAACCAATGTGAGCAGTCTGACTCATGGGATCATATACATCATAATGTACGAGTTCTAATAAATCAACGACTCGATATCCCACACCTGAAAATGAGCCTTTGGTCATTTTACCCCGAATGTAAGACTCACAAGTTAGATAGGGTTCAATGGTGAGATCCTGAATCAAACCATTCTTAACCAACTAGGTTAGGCGTCTCACTCCTATATGACCTAACCTCATATGCCAAAGTTCAATATTATTTATTTAAGATAGTTTACGTTTATTAATTCCAATATTCAAGATATCTCGAGAAGAATGTAAAATATAATGACCATGCTCATTGGGACACTCAAGGATCTTAATATTATTTCTTTTATATAAATACAAGGAACAGTTCTTAATATTTACATGTTATCCATTTGTATGTAATACAAAAAGTGATATAATATTAGCTACACATCATGGTACAACATAGCAATCATGTAACAAAAGTCTCCCACTGGGTAAGGGAATCTCGCATAATCCCACTGCAACCGCATCTAGAGAGTCACCACTCCCAAATCACAACTGCATCTCTCCAGATTTCAGCTGTATACTTTCCTTCAGCACCTACAACGAATTTCAAATGTGAACAGGACAAACAGAATCTAAAATCCAACTAGATGTCACAGCTTCACAAGCTAAGGAGATATCAATAATAGGAAAATTAAAAGTACCTGATGTCGATGCTATTTCCTTCCTGATCTGGGCCAGGTAGTTTGGACAATTTCTCTTCCAGTGCCCGATCTTGCTGCAGTGGTGTCATTTGTCTTCAGAAGCCCTCTTGGGCTTCACTATCTTACCTTGCGGAGGAGCATTGGAACCCTTCTTTTTCTTTCCATTTGTCTTATTCCCTTTCGACTTGAAGTGGGAAGAAGCGAAAAATGAAGTGGGTTTCGGAGGGCGAGTTGGCACTCCCCTCTTTAAATCATCTTCTACCGTGAGAAACATCCTATGCAACTTATGGTAAGAACAGTGAGTCTCGTTCATGTTAAAATTCATCACAAACTGGCAATATGATGTCAGGAGCGAACCAAGAATGACACTCCGTCCCAGAGTATCATTAAGAGGGAAATCATTTTTCCTCAATTGCTCGATCAGATCGATCAAATGAAGTACATGTGTGCTCACAGCCTATCGCTTATCAAGTCTTGAATGGAATAGTTCTATTGCAACTCTATGAACCAATACCTATTCTTGATTCATGAATGATTCCCGGAGTTATATCATCATACTATATGCGTCAGACATATCAAAATATTGCTTCCTGAATTACGAAGCCAGTGAACTGAGTATATATGATTTAACTCTTAAATCCTCATCTTTCCATCTTTAGAAAGTCTCAAGTTCCCCCCTGTTGCATCCTCAGATACAGCAAGGGGCAGAGGACCCTCTAACACATATCCCAATTTCTCAGAGCCGAGGACAATCCTCGAATCTAAGTCCTAGTCTGTGAAGTTATCATCATCTTTAAGCTTATTTGTATCCAACATATGAGCAAAAGGGTTGGTCGAAGAAACTGCCATCGAAAATCTATCACATAGATAGCGAAAAACGGTTAGAAGATAAAACAGTTCATATAATATCGTAAGCATTAAATAGATCATGGAATTTTAATCTAAAAAATGCCCCTCCCATTATCTGATGTAAAACTGTAATCCCCAAACAGAATACACAATATGCAATAATAAAATCAAATACAATAGTGAAAGGTGGACCCCGTGAAAATATTTCAGCTCACAGTTTTGACATGATCTCACCTACGTATATTCATAAGGTAGACAACTCATTGTCAATCACTCACTAGTGAATCATGGGTTCCGGTCCTGATCATTTCTCGTTGTGACAGCTTTGACACGTTCACAAGGAGGCATATCAAGGTTAAACTTGTCAATGATAAATTTAAGATACTTGCATAACCCTGACAGCTTTGACACGTTCAGGATTTCGCTTTCGCTTGAATTTACCTAATATCATATATTTATCCGGTACAAATAAATTCCTATCGACTATATCCTCATAGCTTTGACACGTTCTCGGATACAGTCATAGATAATTTATTTATAAACCGTATTGACAAGACGGACCAAGAAACATGTATCAAATACATATTAATTATTAAACCTTATTTTAAATAGGGATTTTCCTCAAAAGTTGTTATATACTTTATGTTAATCAAATTAAATAAATACATGCATGCATAAAGTAAAGATTAGATAAAATATTAAATTTAAAGGACTAATCATATCATGGGTCAAGAATCAGACTCGCTCTGATACCATTTTTGTAGGGGTTTTAATTGTATAATCGAGTAACGCAACGGAACGCGAAAAATTAAATTTTTCCGATTTCTTTTATTTTTCTTCGGTAATTATAATAAACTAATTTATTCTAATTACTCAATACTGAACAAAACAGATTTTTACCCAAAAATCCAGATTTTCTCGAAATTACCGTGGGACCCCAATAGTTTGTATTTTGATCATTTTAGTCCTAATTTGTCAAATACAAGATTAGGTGATTTCCAATCACTACCAAAATTATTTATACATGTCATATACATGAAAACACAACTAATATAAAATTTCCTAATTTTTAACCAAATTGCCGAGAGCCCCCTTAAGTTTGAACTTTGATCATTTTGGTCCAAATTTGTCAAAACAAGCTTAGATGATTTCTAATCAATTCCAAAATGAGTTATATATCTTATATACATCAAAATACAACACATATATGAAAAGCCCCAGTTTTGGTTTAGGTTGAAACCATACGTTTTTCAATTAATCAAATTAACCAAAATTAACACAATCCAACACTTTAATCTAATCTCTACAACACCAAACAAGTCTCACCACTTTGAAACAACTCAATAAAAATTCTAGGTCATCAATGAGTGGCCTAACAACTCTAGAATGTCAACAAGATAATCTAATAACCAAAAGTGTGCTTATACACAATTTACAAGCTTACTTTGTTAACATACATGCATACATCTTTCATTCATGCTTCCAACCATCTTATTACAAAACCAATAGAGTAGAAAAACAAGAGAACAACCTATATTGTATCCTAAAGCAATAGAAATAATTTCTTAGAAGAGGAAGGAATGAAAATACCTTGATTTCTAAGCTTTTTCTTAACTTAAAGCTTTAGCTCTTTAGTTTTTCTCTCAAGTCTCTCTTTTGTAATTTGGAGGCTTAACCTAAATTATGAAGCAAATGAAAAATGAAACCTTATATACCTAAGAGCTTGGCCGAAATTTTGGAGAAAAAAGAAAAATGATTTTTTTTCCAAACAAAATAAAGAAGTCAAATTCTATTTTAACATCTTTATAATAAATGTAAAAGTCAAACATCTACACTTAATCATTTCCTAACTAAAATATCACCTTAGATATTTTATATTTTAATTACTTTAATTATTTAATAATTAAATAAATAAATAAATAATTAATTAAATATATCTAAATATATGTATTATATTTACTTTAAATAATTTAAATACATGTATTAATGATATATGTCAAATATCATAATTTGACAATTAATTAATATATATTTAATAAAATCATATATTAAATATAAATACACATTAATTAGGAAATGACCGAAAGGCCCCTATGCATGTATCTTTTTGTTAGCCCTTAAACGATTTTTAAATAATCAATATTATTCATAAAAGTTGCTCTAGTACTCTACGAGTATATTTCATTGGTGAGACTGTTGGAGTTTCTACGGTCCCGAGGATCGATTATCAAGCAAGAAACATAAGTGCGAATACACGAAGAAGTTGCGGAATACTTACATCGATCGGTTGAGGCGATGCGTCGAAGAACAAAAACTTTTTCTCCCTCCAAGGTAGTCTCGGCAGTGCACTGTTTTTGGTCCTCCAAAATTCGGCAATCATCAAATACCAAGTGTGCTCCAAGCTCCAAGCTTCATTTGGTGATTCCTTGCTCACAAGTGGGTTTCCCTATCACCTTTGTATGACTCTAAAGTGTGCTAGCACTCTTTATTTTTGCCAAAAAAATCACATTGCTTCTTCTCTTCATTTTCGGTGAAACCGGAAAGTTTTGAGGAAGAAAATGGCCACCATGGCCGAGAGTTTAGGGAGAAGAAAAAGAGAGAGAAATGTGTTTTGTTGTTACTAAAATTGGTAAATGATTTTCCAAAAATAATATACACAAAATTTCAACCAAAAAGTCAAATGGCAATTATGCCAACCACTTCCATCAACTATACACATCACTCAAGTGACAAGCTGTCACATCACTCAAAGTGACTAATGATTTGATGTTTGATGTGACTCGCGGGCCGCACTTGAATTTGAAATGCGAGTGCGCTCGCAAACACTCCCGGGCTCGGGTTCGCTAATTCCAAATTAACGAATTTTCCGTTGCGACGAAATTAAATCTAATTTAACTAAATAATTATGCCTAGTAAAATTACTATTCACGTCGCTAACGAATTAATTCTAAATTAACTCGTTCGCCCGAATTAAAATCTAATTTCAATTCCGTGTCGAAATCCAATTTCGTATAATATATCGATTATATTATTTTATCGATTAATTCCAAATTTGTCGTTATCTCTATTTTAATTAATATTTTATCCCAGATGAAATATCTCTGTAATTAATCCTAGATTAATTTTCTCTCTCATCTAATTAATCCCAGATTAATTAAGTGCGAGTCATACGTCATCGGTGAATCTTCGGGAAGCGACCCATGAGATCCCCAGATATGTTGGCAGTAAATCCGGTTGTCGGACTATCCGAACACGTAAGTACCTAGTACTACATTTGTACCGATTTATAAGACAAGGTTGGCTTCTAGCAAAGCGCCATGCCTACCCAATTCTCCAGAAATATCCTTACAGGAATATATGATCTATATCAGGCGTAGTATACGTAGTATTGTGTATTTCGATCTAGCATCGGATGTCACGTGCAAGGCCTGGGGCTGGAAATGTGTCTGCCCCGTACGAAGCACATATCGGATCTCTGGTAACTAGTCTCTATAATCGGATAAACATGACCTAGTCATAATATCCCGATAGTTGCAGCATATAAGAGAACGAGTTCTATATCCTACGTGATCATCATCTCCACTATGACTGGAGTGATACTTCCGTCTTGACATCACACCCAACACACTACGATTATCAATATACCCAGCAGAGGCGTACACAGAACCTGTTAAAGCCCTGACGACCAAAACCAAAATATATTGATTGTCGCAAGCATTAGCGGTACAAGTCTCAGGTTAAGACCTAATACACCTACCCTGATTTCGGACTTCCATAGACACATAGTCATACTACCAATGGAATTCCGAGGGGTCTATCCAGAGCGAATCCGTTTTCCGTACCATGGGTAAAACATAACCTCCTACTACACTTTCATGAGTATCCTATACCCAAATATATGAGAACTATGCCGTTATGCCCTCACAATGCGCACAAGTGTAATACTAGTCTTTTACGCACTGTCGATGTCCAATCTCGATAATACTCTGACTATGGATATTTAATGATTAATCCTTCGTGGATTGATACTGTCTCATATCATCTCAATCCAGGAACTAATCATATGGACCTTTCATCATTTATACATCTTGGTGATCTAATCAAAAATGATAAAAGAGAAATTTCCTTTGTCACATAATTAATTTGTACAACAACACCATGATCTGTACAAATAGTGACGCTATGGGTCATAACTGTCCAACAATCTCCCACTTGGCCTATAGCCAGTCACTCGAGTGTCTTACACCCGAACTATGTACGGTTTGCTCAAATTACTGAGAAAAGACTTTCGTCAGCGGATTTGCATGATTATCAACTGATGTGATTTATACGATCATCATATCGCCACGATGTATGATCCGAACGAATCAGATGAATATCGAAGTATCTATCTGGATCGTTGATGAGACCATTAATTCTTTAGCTTGCGCTGTAGCCTAGCTCAGCTGCTAACAGAACTATATCTAATCTAATTAGATTATTATAAATCCAGAAGGCTTCTATTGTTGCCTCAGCTGCAGCAATAATCCACTGTGTTGTTTATTCGGTAACAGTATCTTGCTTGGAAGATTTCCAGCTCACTGTTCCGTTATTCAAACTTTATAATACCGTTCTTACGACTTATAGTCGTTTTTATCGGTTAGGAAACTTGCAGCAGTGATCCCATTCACTTCAAGTTCTCTTTCTCCATAGAATAAGATAGCATCCTTAGATCTCTAAGATACTCAAGGATGTTCTTAACATCAATGCAGTGACTATCACTTGGATTGGCCTGATTGTGACTTTATATGCTCAAAGCGTATGAGACACCAGGTCGCGTACATTTATTTCAATGTACGAGTTCTCGGAGATTGTTAACAACTTTAAATCTATTCCAGTAGATCTTTATTCCTTGAATAAAAGTTGTTTCTCCCAAGAATTCTACGGAGAATTTTCTCGAAAGCCAAGCTTTCACCGAATTTATTATGGGAATATCATTTCCAAGAAATGACATATTATCATTATTTAGGACATTCATTGTCACTGCGCTCCCACTAACCTTCTTATATATATACAAAAATCATTTTCGTTTTGAATTAAATCATACTCCATTATGATTACATCAAAACGATAATTCCAAGAACGCAATGCTTGCTTCAATCCATCCATGGATCGAATAACCTGCAAACCTTGTTTGCTAGTTTAGGTACGACAAAATCGTCAGGATGTTATAAACATCCTCCAAAAGATTTCCGTTAAGGAAAGCGGTTTTGGCATTCAGCTGCCATATTTCATAAATGAAACATGCAGCATCAGCAAGCATTATCCAAATGGATTTACCAATAGCAACAAGTAAAATGTTTCGTTGTAATCGACACAATTTTGATAACGATACCTTTTCGCTACAAGCCTAGCTGAGTACGTTGGTATGTTGCCTTCCATATATGTCTTCCTTGAAGACTTATATAGTACAAGTAGGCACAATGCCTTGCGGTACATCAACTAGTATCCAAACTTAGTTGGTATACATGGAATCCATTTCGAACTTTATGGCACTTTGCCATAATAGGGAGTCGATACCTTGTATCACTTCCTCATACGTAGTCAGTTCGTATTCCTCAACAAGATTGACATCATTTCGAGGTGAGATCAGAAACCCATACCCCAGGTTGTTTTCTGACTCTCTATGACTTACGTGGTTCTTGTGTATTCGAAGATTATTGGTATAGTATCATCATTGATGAACTATTTGTGTTCCATTAAGGAATCAATGCCTGGAACAGTATTACTCCGATTTTCATCGAGTTTTACTTTCCTCCCACTTACCACTGCATATCGGTATTCCTCTTAGGAAAACCGCATGGCGAGCAACAATTACATTGTTCTCTTGTGAGTTGTATAAGTACTATACTTTGGTTTCCCTAGGATAACCTACAACTTAGACACTTATCTAATTTAGGTTTTAGTTTGGTATCATCCAAACATATGCCCAACATACCCAAATCTACAAGAATGAGAAAACCCAGTTTCTTTCCTGTTCATATCTAATATGAAGTCTGTCAAACAGATTTTTATGGAACCTTATTCTAAATAAGTTCTGCACTATTTATTTGTATCCGTTGAAGGAAATGGTAGCTCAGAGCGACTCATGATTAACCTTATCATGTCCAACAAGATTCGATTTCTCTGTTCGGACACACCGTCAAATTGACGTGTTCCGGGATGAGTCCTCATTGAAAGAATACTGTACTCTTTCATGTATTTATGAAACTTATTGCTTAAGTATTTTCATCATGGTCTAACCGCGATGGTTTAATACTTTATCCGATCTGTTTGTCTATTTCGTGTCGAAACTCTAAAAGTTTTCGATTTGTGTTTCAAAAGAAACACATAACCATAACGCGATCCCACATCTGTAAAGGTCAGGAAATATTCATATCCACCTCTAGCCTAGCTAGATATGGGCCCACCTACGTCACTATGAACCGGGGCTAACAGATGGGTGGCACTAACACTTTTACCAAGTAAATAGTGTTTTAGGCACTTTGCCCAATAAACTAGATTCGTAGACATTATTTGAATGGAATCAAATTTGTCCTAGTATCCACTCTTCAAAAGTGTGGATATACGAGTCTTGTTTAATTGTGTCCCAGACAACAATGCCACTTATAAGTTTTAACTGATCAAATCAGTTTGAGCTATTTGTTTGTCATGTTATACGTTTGAGATTTATTTATATTGAAAATATAAATACTGTTATTCACATCTAATGTGTTTATCTCAATATCATCTTTATATAATAAAACACTTTAGTGTTCTAGAATATAAGGGTACATCCACAACGGATTGAACACTGATATAAAGATAATGTATCTAGTCAAACTAGTTACATTGTAACAGTTTCCTAATTTAAGTACACACCCGAAGGGTAGTTCCTAAACTTAGGTATCTACGGTTAAAACAGCGACAGTTGTCCCGTTTTCGATTCGCAGATTAATCTCAACTGAAGTCAGTATCCTGCTTATCAGCAGATTCTGTACATCAGTACATATTTATGTACCACTTCCAGTATTTAAAATCCAATTTTAATACTAGTTGTGAACATGTTTGTAACAAACATTTTTGAAGTCGGAGCCTTGCCCGTTTTCAATTCCTTCATGTCTGCCTTGTCCATACGGCAATCACGCTTCTGTGTCCCCATTTGCCACAATTTAGGCAGACATTTTGGGATATGTCCTTTATCTTCCCAGAAGATTATAATGATTTTGCCTTTGCCATTTTCCACACCTCAGAAGCGTTCGGCCTAGCCTTGGCTTTCTGGAATGTCTAAGTAAGGTGCGCCTTGCGCTACTTGCCTTATTGCAAAATTTTGGCTTTGTCTCCTTGAGAATAGCCATTAACTCTCCAAGAGTTTACTATTGCAATTTTTACTTCAAAGATCTAAGGCAGATCTATGAAGATCCTTCAATTTCAATATCATACTATAAGAATCTAATCCTTAGTTCTGATAAGAAATTAAGGAGTCTATTTGGCAAGCTTATTGGATTAAGCACTAAAGTTATCATCACATGAATATTCCAAATATCATGATCTACTTATCTGCTTAACTCCGGGCTTAGGCCTATAGATGTTATTTTATCAAATAAAGTAACTTCTTAGTTTTCAGGACTATCTTGAGATTTTATTTCCAATTTGAAAATTAAAGTCGTTTAAATACATTTTCACCCAGGATTATGTTTTAAACACTAATCTTTCTATTTATCTTGATTCTAATAGTCCAACTATTTAATCAACGATTTTAGGTACTATTTATTATAATGATTACTATAGTCCGACTATATAATCAACTATAATTTAAATTAGTTAACTTCAATTATATTGATTACTAAAATTCAATTATAAAATCAACTATTAATTGAAATTAGTTAATTCAAATATATTGATTACTATAATCCAATTATATAATCAACTATAAATGAAATAGTTTGAATACAGTCCAACTGTTCATTTAAAACAACAATTAATTATTAGTCCAACTAATATATTAATGTATTTGACGAAATATTTGTAATGAGCGCGTATGGCAAGTAACTAAACGAATATTGCAAATTTAATACTTGCCTCCCACTATTTTTCGGCGAGCCTCTAACCCTCTGTGGAGTACTCGGGAAACCTTGTTTCCTAGTGGGCTAGGATCCCGTTAAATAACACACAATCTTGACTTTGGCCAACAAATTGTATGATAATTAACTAGGTATATCTCTAAGATCAATTGGATCTCATCCAATTCCTAGATCCAGTAGGTGGACATCCAAGTCCGAAACATATATCTTATATATGCCAATATATCCAATATATTACCTAACCTTTTTCCTCTGAATCAACTAAGCCTTGGCTTTGGCACAATAAACTTAGTGATCCCAATTAAGCGTGACCCATTGACCTTGGAAAGCTTCGTAATCAATGTCGATGGACAAGAAGTGATCTTGACTTTGGCCAACAAATCACAACTTGGACAAGACACCAATATAGAACAAAGCCTTCATGATTCAAACACATCCTCGACGGACAAAGGCCTTGACTTTGGCCAACAAACCAATGTCAGTCTTGTATCTTGAGTAAGAATCACTCAATGGAAGGAAAAACGCTTAATATTATTTGAGGGTTTTTCGCATGCAAATTGGCAACCAATTTATTATCTTTGTTAAGGTCTCATCATTATACACCCTTAAACATGCATTCTAAACACATAATAAGGCGCATAGAAATAAATATAATAATGATATGCGGATGGATACTTAACACAATGTTCCTAGAACAAATCTCTCCATTTCCTCTCTCCCGCTAGCACAAGTATTACTTCTACCCGTTACATAACACTTCTAAAGAAACCTCATTCACATTGAGGGGAATAGGTGAGAAGAGAAATACAAAGAGTAAGGAGGTAATAGGCTGGACACGCATGTCCAATTAATCAATTCTAAATTTATTACAACAATTTCCAAAATTACCTCACCCATCTAATATCCATCTGATATACATTATTCATGCATCGCAACCATGTATTCACACAAGCATGTTATCAATCAATCTAATCCAATTAATTAATCTGATAATTAATGACCATCCAATGTTCAAACAACGATTTGATTTTGCGCGAGTCAAACTCGTTTTGTGAATAAGTACTCAAAGTACGAATTCTTGAATTATATTAAACTACAAAATTAAATCCAATTCAATTTGTATTTAATACTAATTCGCTATTTAATTCCAAATTAAATAATACACTTTATTAACGAACCTTTACGACTTAGATTCTAAATCTAACCGTTACGGGTCTCAAAGCCCGATTAACATCCAATGTTAATTTAATTAAAGTCCAATGGGCTTTGAATTAATTTCTGAAGGCATGGACTTTTGGTCAACATGGGTCAAACCCAATTACCAAAGCCCATTTAAGGAATCACCCTTATATGCCTAGAAACCAATTTAGGCCCAATTAGGCCCAATTAAAGTTAAAGATCCATTAGTCATAATTGGACTTTATGGATATGGTTTTGGTCCCAATTGGATCCAACCAATTTGCCTAAACCAATCTTGGTACAACCAAGCCCAATTAGTCCATTTACAACTTTACAAGCCCAAATCCAATTTAAGCCCAAATAATTAAATTACCAAAATTCCAATTTCACAATTTAATTATTCAAAGTGTATTGCCATAATTAATCACCCAAATTAATATTTCCAAAACATCAATTAGCCTAATTAATTATGCTTATCAACTTTAAAACATGTCCAACACATTTTAATCAAAAATCAAACCCAGTTTCATGCATACTAGTCTCGGCATTCATGGGGTAATTTATGTCTGATTTGGTTTCAATCCAATTAAATCCACAATCAACATTAAATCAACATTCCCAATCGTTTCAAGTCATCCAATGATCAACAAAACAAAAAATCCCAAGACTTTAGGGTAAGTAGTAGTTCGGCCAAGCCAATCCTTTTGGGCAAAATTGATCCAATCATATTTTCATGAAATTGATCCAATCAAACTTCAACTAAACATCATTTAAGCACACTCAATCAAAAAATTTCATCAAATCATGCTCAAATTCATTTTACCCAATTTTAACCCTAAGTTCAAGCTTCATGCTTTAACTCGCTCTGATACCATTGTTGGAGTTTCTACGGTCCCGAGGATCAATTATCAAGCAAGAAACATAAGTGCGAATACACGAAGAAGTTACGGAATACTTACATCGATCGGTTGAGGCGATGCGTCGAAGAACAAAAACTTTTTCTCCCTCCAAGGTAGTCTCGGCAGTGCACTGTTTTTGGTCCTCCAAAATTCGGCAATCATCAAATACCAAGTGTGCTCCAAGCTCCAAGCTTCATTTGGTGATTCCTTGATCACAAGTGGGTTTCCCTATCACCTTTGTATGACTCTAAAGTGTGCTAGCACTCTTGATTTTTGCCAAAAAAATCACCTTGCTTCTCCTCTTCATTTTCGGTGAAATCAGAAAGTTTTGAGGAAGAAAATGGCCACCATGGCTGAGAGTTTAGGGAGAATAAAAAGAGAGAGAAGTGTGTTTTGTTGTTACTAAAATTGGTAAATGATTTTCCAAAAATCATATGCACAAAATTGCAACCAAAAAGTCAAATGGCAATTATACCAACCACTTGCATCAACTATACACATCACTCAAGTGACAAGCTGTCACATCACCCAAAGTGACTAATGATTTGATGCTTGATGTGACTCGCGGGCCGCACTTGAATTCGAAATGCGAGTGCGCTCGCAAACACTCCCGGGCTCGGGTTCGCTAATTCCAAATTAACTAATTTTCCGTTGCGATGAAATTAAATCTAATTTAACTAAATAATTATGCCTAGCAAAATTACTATTCACGTCGCTAACGAATTAATTCTAAATTAACTCGTTCGCCCGAATTAAAATCTAATTTCAATTCCGTGTCGAAATCCAATTTCGTATAATATATCGATTATATTATTTTATCGATTAATTCCAAATTAGTCATTATCTCTATTTTAATTAATATTTTATCCCAGATGAAATATCTCTGTAATTAATCCCAGATTAATTTTCTCTCTCATCTAATTAATCCCAGATTAATTAAGTGCGAGTCATACGTCATCGGTGAATCTTCAGGAAGCGACCCATGAGATCCCCAGATATGTTGGCAGTAAATCCGGTCGTCGGACTATCCGAACACGTAAGTACCTAGTACTACATTTGTACTGATTTACAAGACAAGGTTGGCTTCTAGCAAAGCGCCATGCCTACCCAATTCTCCAGAAATATCCTTACAGGAATATATGATCTATATCAGGCATAGTATACGTAGTTTTTCATATTTCGATCCAGCATCGGATGTCACGTGCAAGGCCTGGGGCTGGAAATGTGTCTGCCCCGTACGAAGCACATATCGGATCTCTGGTAACTAGTCTCTATAATCGGATAAACATGACCTAGTCATAATATCCTGATAGCTGCAACATATAAGAGAACGAGTTCCGTATCCTACGTGATCATCATCTCCACTATGACTGGAGTGGTACTTCCGTCTTGACATCACACCCAACACACTACGATTCTCAATATACCCAGCAGAGGCGTACACAGAACCTGTTAAAGCCCTGGATGACCAAAACCAAAGTATATTGATTGTCGCAAGCATTAGCGGTACAAGTCTCAGGTTAAGACCAAATACACCTACCCTGATTTCAGACTTCCATAGACACATAGTCATACTACCAATGGAATTCCGAGGGGTCTATCCAGAGCGAAGCCGTTTTCCGTAGCATCGGTAAAACACAACCTCCTACTACACTTGCATGAGTATCCTATACCCAAATATATGAGAACTATATCGTTATGCCCTCACAATGCGCACAAGTGTAATACTAGTCTTTTACGCACTATCGATGTCCAATCTCGATAATACTCTGACCAGGGATATTTAATGATTAATCCTTCGCGGATTGATACTGTCTCATATCATCTCAATCCAGGAACTAATCATATGGACCTTTCATCATTTATACATCTTGGTGATCTAATCACAAATGATAAAAGAGCAATTTCCTTTGTCACATAGTTAATTTGTACAGCAACACCATGATATGTACAAATAGTGACGCTATGGGTCATAACTGTCCAACAGAGACTCTCTAGGTTCAGACATATTCATCACGAAATCCAATTTCGTATTCATAATTTACCCACCCGTAAATTATAACGACCATGGATAAACTCGTTGAACCATATAGGTCGATGTCATTGCATACGTATAATCCCTCCGTCACAGGTATTCAGATTTTTCATAGAGATATAGAAATGAACGTCAAATCTCTATAGGTATAATCTCGTCGACATATCTATTAGCAATCTCTTAATAATACTTAGAACTCACTTCTACAGTGTACCACGGGCCCATGGATTTAACATATTGCTAATCTCATATTGAATACCTATGCTCTGTACATATAACTGACAGATCCTTTCTTGACACACACAAGATATCCTGAAGATCAGTCCACACCCAAAAAACAAGCAGAGGTATGACCTAAATAGGTCGGTGATGTGACCGCTGTCAAAGTCTGGAGGATATCTCATATATCCACAGTGGTATCTCAAGTCAAAGAATCACTATGTTACTCAACCTGAGAAGATTCTTATTGATGTTGGTGTACTATCCATTAAGAATCTTTGGTGAGTCGTTCAGTATTTATCTGATATAAATACCTACATGTCTATATGAGTCTCCAAGTCTTGTGGTTCATTAAGCAACCATTGGAATCCAAGATTCCAATATACGACACGTACCAGTCTCTACGGGTTACTTACTGACCAAGTAATTGTAAACCTTGACCAGGAACTATTAAAGAAATGGTATTGTTATGATACAACTCAATGACATTTGCGACGCTTTTGCAACTGTATCATAACTAATCATTTTATGGTCAATTACGTCTTTACCATATATAAAAGAGATGTTATATTATAGAAACTTTTTATTTTATTCATAATAAAATATTTACATAAGTGATTATAAGGAAATAGAAATAGAAATTGGCACTCTGAGCACCAACCCTAGCATAAACCTCTCCACTGCTTGTGTTTGGGCCCTAACCGTTTGAAGTAGATTAACCATCTTACCATGGTACATACACATGTAGGGTATTTTCAACTAGGAAGAGTTTGCATTCCAAGGTAATTAGGCCAATTACTTTGAAACATATTTGGGCCAACTTTTATGACATCCTTGTTGAGCCCAGAGTATTTAGTCAAATATGCTAAAGAAAAAGGTACGTCTCGCCTTGGCCCACTTGAACGTTCCTAAATATTTTCTGGCCCATCCCCAGTAACCATGATTATTGAGGTTTTGATTCATCATTTTTAGACAATGGAACAATCCCCATATTAGGTTTAGTCATTTTATAAATGGAATGCTTTTGTCTCTTAACGATGGAAAATAACCAAGATTGCCACAATTTACCTTTTTAGCATAGGAGAGAACAAGTTTGTGTACCCCCGTTGATGCACAAGCTAAGCCAAACCTATGACAAATATTGACTTTGTTGGTTTCTATAATATGTCCCAAGGAAAGATTAAGCATATGAAATATAATAAATGAATATATATTAAACTTTGAAGTATGGCGGAATCATACTTACAATGCTTTGTTGATGAAGAAGATCAAACCAAATGGAAGCTCCAAGTGTTGGTTGATTCGGCCAAGAGGAGAAAAAGGTGGAAAGCTCCAAGCTTTGTGTATTCCAGTTCTTTGATGGTTTCCCTATCACCTCTTTGATCCTTGAATGTGCTAGCAAATGGAGAAAGAAAATCAAATCTTCTTTGCCCTTCAATGGAGTTCACGGAATTTTGAGAGAGAAGAGAGATTTTTTTGTGTAATTGATTTTTGTTACCAAAAATCAATTTATATTTATGTCATAATATTTATTAAATAATAATAAACTTATGACACAAACCATGCAATGGCTTAGAGTGTCAAACACTCAAACTCCATGCAAAACCTTTGAGTGTATTGCACACTATCACCATGCAATGCATTACCAATTAAATAATGCATATAATGACATGTGTCATGTGGGCCCCACACGTTTCCAAATGAAGTGGGCCCACGTGCACTCACGCGTTCGGGTTCGATATTTCCGAAATACCGAGCTTACGTCGCGACGTTAATTAAACCGAATTTAAATAAATAATTGCGCCTGGCGAAATTTATTTTACGTCGCTAACGAATTAATTCTAAATTAACTCGTATGCCCGAATTAAAATCTAATTTTAATTTCGCGTCGAAATCGAATTTCGATTATTATATCGAATATAATAATTTTATCGATTAATTCTAAATTAATCGTTCTCTCTCTAAATTAGGCACTTTATCCAAGATAAAGTTTCTCCGCAATTAATCCAAGATTAATTAAGTCCGAATCAAATATCATAGGTGAATCTTCAGGAAGCGACCCAAGAGATCTCCGAATATTTTGGCAGTAAATACGGTCGTCGGATAATCCGAACACGTACGTACCTCGTACTACGTTCTTACCGATTCACAAGACAAGGTTGGCTTCTAGCAAAGCGCCATGCCTACCCAATTCTCCAGAAATATTCTTATAGGAATATAAGATCTATATCAAGCGTAGTATACCGTAGTATTGCGTACATCGATCCAGTATCAGATGATCACATGTTAGGCCTGGGGCTGGAGATGTGTCTGCCCCGTACGAAACATATATCGGACATCAAGCAACCAGTCTCTTTAAATCGGACAATCCTGACCTGGTCATTGTCCCGACGGTTGCAACCTTTTATAGAGTACTAGTTCTGTGTCCTGCGTGATCATCACCTCCATATGTCTGAAGCGATACTTCCATCTCGACATCACATCCAGTACACTACGATTCTCGATAAACCCAGAAGAGGTGCACACAGAACCGGTTAAGGTCCCCAACCACCAAAACCAAAGTTTACCGATTGTCGCAAGTACTAGCGATGTAAGTCTCAGGTTAAGACCATATACACCTACCCTGATGCGGCCTCCCATAGACACGCAGACATACTACCAATGGGATTCCACGGGGTCTATCCAGAGCGAAGCTGTTTTCCGTACCATCGGTAAAACACAACCTCCTATCGCACTTGCATAAGTATCCAATACTTAAATATATGAGAACTATGCCGTTGTGCCCTCACAACGTGCACAAGCGCAATACTAGTCTATTCACATTATCGATGTCCGATCTCGATAATACTCCGACTAGGGATATTTAATGATTAAACCTTTATGGATTGATACTGTCTCATATGATCTCAATCCGGTATTAATCATATGGACTTTCGCCATTTATATATCAAAGTAAATAATATTACAAAACGGCAAAAGGCAATTTCATTATCACATAGTTAATTTTGTACAATAATACAATATCATTTACAAACAGTGACGCTATGGGACATAATGTCTAACAATCTCCCACTTGGCCTATAGCCAGTCACTCAAGCATCTAATGCCCGAACTATGTATGTGTCGTTCAAAAACTTGCTGAAGAACAGCCTTCGTCAGCGGATCTGCAATGTTGTCATCTGATGTGACCTTCTCGACCTTTACATCGCCACGATGTATAATCTCCCGAATCAGATGGTAACGTCGAAGAACATGCTTGGACCGTTGATGAGACCTTGGTTCCTTAGCCTGCGCTATAGCCCCGTTATTGTCACAATACAATGGAACGGGCTCTGCTGCTAACAGAACTACTCCTAATCCGATTAGGAACTTTCGGATCCAAACTGCCTCCTTTGCTGCTTCAGATGCAGCGATGTACTCCGCTTGTGTTGTTGAATCGGCAACAGTATCTTGCTTGGAAGATTTCCAGCTCACTGCTCCGTTATTCAAAAAAAAATGTACCCGGATTGTGACTTGTAGTCATCCTTGTCGGTTTGGAAACTTGCATCGGTATACCCAGATACCGCAAGTTCTCCACCTCCATAAATTAAGAAAGCATCCTTAGTTCGTTTAAGATACTTAAGGATATTCTTAACTGCTATCCAGTGACCTTCACCTGGATCGGCCTGATAGCGACTGCACATGCTCAAAGCATATGAGACATCAGGTCGTGTACATATCATGGCATACATGATCGATCCGACTGCCGAGGCGAACGGTATCCGACTCATGTTGTCTCTCTCTTCCTGAGTCTTAGGACACATGTCCTTAGACAGAGAGGTACCACGTACCATTGGAACCAATCCCCTCTTGGATTGTTCCATGTTGAATCGCTTCAACACTTTATCAATGTATGTACTCTGGGAGAGTCCAAGCAGCTTTCTAGATCTATCCCGGTAGATCTTTATTCCAAGAATAAAGGCTGCTTCTCCCAGATCTTTCATGGAGAATTTTAATGAAAGCCAAGCTTTCACCGACGTTAGCATGGGAATGTCATTGCCTATAAGCAATACATCGTCGACATAAAGGACAATAAAAGTAAGTGCTCTCCCACTAACCTTCTTGTATACACAAGGGTCATCTGCGTTTTGCACGAAATCATATTCTTTTATGATCTCATCAAAACGCTGATTCCATGACCATGATGCTTGCTTCAATCCATAAATGGATCGATTTAACTTACAAACCTTGTTTGCAAGTCTTGGCACGATAAAACCGTCAGGCTGTTGCATATAAACATCCTCCAAAAGGTTTCCGTTAAGGAAAGCGGTCTTAACGTCCATCTGCCATATCTCGAAGTCGAAATATGCAGCTATTGCAAGCATTATCCGAATGGATTTAATCATGGCAACGGGTGAGAAGGTTTTGTCATAATCAATACCATATTGTTGACGATACCCCTTCGCTACAAGCCTAGCTTTGTACGTTTGTACGTTGCCATCCATGTCGGTCTTCTTCTTGAAGATCCATCTGCATCCAATAGGCTTTATGCCTTCTGGTGCATCAACCAGTGTCCAAACTTGGTTGGCGTACATGGAATCCATCTCTGACTTCATGGCTTCTTGCCATAAAAGCGGAATCGATATTCTGTATCGCTTCCTCATACGTAGCCGGCTCATTATCCTCAATAAGATTAATATCTACATGAGGTGAGATCAGGAACCCATACCTCTCAGGTACTGTTCTGACTCTCTCCGACCTACGCGGTCCTTGTGTATGTGAAGTTTGTGGTACAGACTCATCCCGGATGGTCTGTTCTTGTTCCGTCGTTGATTCATTGCCATGAACAGTATCACCACGATCTTCATCGAGTTCTACTTTCCTCCCACTCACCACTGCATTTATAAAATCCTTTTCAAGGAAAAATGCTTGTAGAGCAACAAATACTTTGTTCTCTTGTGGGTGATAGAAGTAATATCCTTTGGTTTCCCTAGGATATCCTACGAAAAGGCATTTATCAGATTTGGGTTCAAGTTTGGTACCTTCCAAACGTTTAACATATGCCCAGCATCCTCAAATCTTCAGGAAAGAGAAACCTGGTTCCTTCCTGTCCATATCTCATATGGAGTCTGTTCAACAGACTTCGACGGTACCTTATTCAAAATAAGTATAGCACTGTTTAATGCGTATCCCCCTAGAAGGATATTGGTAGCTCAGTGCGACTCATCATTGACCTTACCATGTCCAACAAGGTGCGGTTTTCTCGTTCGGACACACCGTTTAATTGCGGTGTTCCAGGAGGAGTCCACTGTGAAAGAATACCATATTCTTTCAAGTAATCTTGAAACTCATAACTTAAGTATTCGCCACCACGGTCTGACCGTAATGTCTTAATACTCTTCCCTGTTTGTTTCTCCACTTCGTGTCGAAACTCTTTGAATTTCTCAAAAGTTTCCGACTTGTGTCTCATAAGATACACATAACCGTAACGAGATGCATCATCTGTAAAGGTTACGACGTAGTGAAATCCACCTCTAGCCTGGCTAGACATGGGCCCGTATACGTCAGTATGAACGAGAGCCAACAGTTCTGTGGCACGTTCACCTTTAACGTTTTAAAAGGTGATTTAGGCATTTTGCCTAAAAGACAAGATTCACAGACGTCATATGAATTGGGATCAAATTCGTCCAAGTACCCACTCTTGAAAGTGTGGATATGCGAGTCTTGTTGATGTGTCCTAGAGGACAATGCCACATATAAGCTTCATCTTTTAGATTACTCCTTTTGAGCCTTTTGTTTGTCATTTTAAGAGATTCATTTATATTCAAATATAAAGACCGTTATTTGCAACAGCTGTGCAAATTTCTGCATCATTTTTATATAAATAACACCCAGTTTTCTAAATACAAAAGTGTAACCCTGCTGGGTTAACAAGGATACAGATATAATATTCCTAGTCAAACTAGGTACAAAATAACAGTTCAAAAGTTTAAGTACATGCCCTGAGGGCAGTTCTAAAACAAAAGTCCCTACGGCCAAAACAGCAACAGGTGTTCCGTTTCCGACCCGTAGATCCATCTCCCCTGACGCCAGCACCCTGCTATCCTGCAGATCATGCACATCAGTACAAATATGAGCACCACAACCAGAATCAAAAATCCAATTTTTAAAACTAGAAGTGTTCATATTTATCTCAATAACAAACATACCAGAGGCGATGGCCTTGCCAGCCTTGATATCCTCCCTCTGCCCATTGCCCATTCGGCAGTCACGTTTCCAGTGACCCCTCTTGCCGCAGTTGCGGCAGATGTCACGAGATTTGTCCTTTGGCTTCCTAGAAGCCACTGTCAACTTGCCTTTGCCCTTCTTCTTAAACTTCTTCTTCCTCGCACCTCCAATTGCCTTGGCCCAGCCCTTGGCGCATGAGAGGTCGATGCATAATGCGCCTCGCGCTTGCTCCCCTTTAGGAGTCCCTTTCGGACTCCTTCAGCACGGAACAACTCTCCAAGAGTGTCGTCAGTATCCATCAACTTATAGTTGATGATGATTTGTTTCCAAGTATCGGGTAGCGATTGTAATAGCATATCAATCGTCAGCTCTGCCTCCAAGACAATGCCCATCTTGGCTAACTCATCTATGTTAGCGATCATTTGAGTCCCATGGACCTCAACTGATGCGCCGTCTGTCATCCGGGAGCGGAAGAGTTTCCTTACTAGCTCGTACCTCTCCATCCGCTTGTTAGTGCGGTGGAGATCACGCAATCTTGCCATCATATTATAGGGATCCAAGTCCCTGTACTGGCGTCTGAAATGCTGGGTCATTGCAGCTAGCATAACTGACTGAGCTTGGTCACAATCGTCACTATGAGTCTTCCATAACTCTAGCTCCAGTGGCTCAGTGGGTTTAGGCGGCTGAGGTCTCTGAATAGTATACAATACCCTCTCAGCCCCAAGCACTATCTTGAGGTTCATTTCCCAGTCGGCAAAGTTTGTCCCTTTGAAGACATTATCGCCCATGATTATGTCGCGGATATTACCTTTGCCAGTCATCTTGACAACTATAGTCCAACTATAAAGTCAACGATGTTATGGGTACAGTCAAACTGTTACAAGTAAAATAACAATATATTAGTCCAACTAATTATTAAAATATTGACGAAATAATTTTGAAAGACGCGTAAGGCTAAATATCTGAACGAAATTGCAAATTCAATAATAGCCTCCCACTATTTTCTTCAAGTCTCTAACCCTCTATAGAGAACTCGGGAAATCGAATTTCCTAGTGGGCTAGGATCCCGTTAAATAACACACAACCTTGACTTTGGCCAATAAAAATTGCATGCTATTTAACTTAGGTAGATCTCTATGATCAATTGGATCTCATCCAATTCCTAGATCCGGTTAGGTGGACATCCAAGTCCGAAACATATGTATAATGTCAATGTATCCAATACATTTTCCTAACCCTATCCTCCGAATCATCTAGGCCTTGGCTTTGGCCAAAAACAAACCTAATGATTCCAGTTAAGCGGGACCCATTGACGAGGAAAGTTTCGTAATCAATGTCATTGGACAAAAAGTGATCTTGACTTTGGCCAATAAAAATCACGATTTGGACAAGACACCGATATGCAACAAAACTCTCATGATTCAAGTACATCCTTGATTGACAAAGGTCTTGACTTTGGTCAAAAACAAACCAATGCCAACTTCGGATCTTGAACAAGAATCATTCAATGGAAGGATATTTGCTTAATATAAATTGAGGGATTTTCGCGTAATTGGCAACCAATTTATTTATCTTTGTTAGGTCTCATCATCATACACCCTTAAGCATGCTTCTAAAACATCATAAAGCGCGTAAAGTAAATTAATAGTGATATGCGGATGGATATATAAACAACTTGTTCCTAGAACAAATCACTCCCTTTCCTCTCCCCGCTAGCACTATTCTACTTCTACCCAATTACATAATACAATAAGAGAAACCTCATTTACATTGAGGGGAATTAGGTGAGAAGAGAATACAAAGAGATAAAGAGATAAGGATGGACACGCAGGTCCAATTATAAATTCCAAATTTACAATAATTTCTAAAATTACCCTTTCCCTTCTAATATCCATCCGATATACACTATTCATTCATCACATACATATATATTCAAACAAGACATGCTTTTACAACCAATCTAATCCAATTAATTAGTCTTTGTTTAAGTGATCATCCAATGTTCAAACAACGGTTTGATTTTGCGCGAGTCCAACTCGATTGAGAATAAGTACATAAGGTACGAATTCGCGAATTATATCGAACTACTTATTAAATCTGATTTAATTCGTATTCAATACTAATTCAATTATTTAATTCCAAATTAAATGTTTACACTTTTAATGTGCTTTAAAGACTTAGATTCTAAATCTAATTCTATTGGGTCTCAAAGCCCAACTAACATCCAATGTTTAATTTAATTCAAGTCAAATGGGCTTTCAATTGATTTATTAAGGCTTGGGCTTTGGTCAATGTGGGTCAAACCCAATTACCAAGCCCAAATAAGGAATCACCCTTAAATGCCATAAAACCAATTTTAAGCCCATAAGGCCCAATTAAATTATTAAAGCCCATTATATTATATTTGGACTTAATGGAGTGATTTAGGCCCAAATTGGATCCAATCCTTTTGGCCCAAATCTACTTGGTCCAACCAAGCCCATTATTCCCAAATACAATATTAAAAGCCCAATTGACCAATTAAGCCCATTAATTAAATTTTAATATTCCAAACATTAAAGTCCAATTAATTAAAGTGTAAAACCAAGATTAATATATTAAACCAAATATTTCAAAAATACCCATTTAATTTATTAATCATGTATTGTTCAAAACATATGTCCAACATTAATTTGAACAAAAATCAAGTCCATTTGCATGTCTATTAACTTTCGGCCAAGGTGATTTTTTTGTGTCGATTTGTTTTTCAATCCGATTGAATTACTAATCTACGTCCCGTATACGTTTTAAGTCATCCAATGATCTTAAACACAAAAAAATCCAACACATCCAATGTTCATTAACATTCGGCCAAGGCATAAATTTGGGGGAAAAATCATCCAATGCATTTTTCATAAAATTGATTCCATATTATGTCATATTACATACATATAAGCATACTCATTCATCAAATTTCACAAGAACATGCTTCAATCAATTTTACCCAAATTTTAACCTAATATATTTCATGCTTAAACCTAGCTCAATGATACCATTGTTGGTTTCTATAATATGTCCCAAGGAAAGATTAAGCATATGAAATATAATAAATGAATATATATTAAACTTTGAAGTATGGCGGAATCATACTTACAATGCTTTGTTGATGAAGAAGATCAAACCAAATGGAAGCTCCAAGTGTTGGTTGATTCGGCCAAGAGGAGAAAAAGGTGGAAAGCTCCAAGCTTTGTGTATTCCAAGCTCTTTGATGGTTTCCCTATCACCTCATTGATCCTTGAATGTGCTAGCAAATGGAGAAAGAAAATCAAATCTTCTTTGCCCTTCAATGGAGTTCACGGCATTTTGAGAGAGAAGAGGATTTTTTTTGTGTAATTGATTTTTGTTACCAAAAATCAATTTATATTTATGTCATAATATTTATTAAATAATAATAAACTTATGACACAAACCATGCAATGGCTTAGAGTGTCAAACACTCAAACTCCATGCAAAACCTTTGAGTGTATTGCACACTATCACCATGCAATGCATTACCAATTAATAATGCATATAATGACATGTGTCATGTGGGCCCCACACGTTTCCAAATGAAAGTGGGCCCACGTGCACTCACGCGTTCGGGTTCGATATTTCCGAAATACCGAGCTTACGTCGCGACGTTAATTAAACCGAATTTAAATAAATAATTGCGCCTGGCGAAATTATTATTTACGTCGCTAACGAATTAATTCTAAATTAACTCGTATGCCCGAATTAAAATCTAATTTTAATTTCGCGTCGAAATCGAATTTCGATTATTATATCGAATATAATAATTTTATCGATTAATTCCAAATTAATCGTTCTCTCTCTAATTAGGCACTTTATCCAAGATAAAGTTTCTCCGCAATTAATCCAAGATTAATTAAGTCCGAATCAAATATCATAGGTGAATCTTCAGGAAGCGACCCAAGAGATCTCCGGATATTTTGGCAGTAAATACGGTCGTCGGATAATCCGAACACGTACGTACCTCGTACTACGTTCTTACCGATTCACAAGACAAGGTTGGCTTCTAGCAAAGCGCCATGCCTACCCAATCTCCAGAAATATTCTTATAGGAATATAAGATCTATATCAAGCGTAGTATACCGTAGTATTGCGTACATCGATCCAGTATCGGATGATCACATGTTAGGCCTGGGGCTGGAGATGTGTCTGCCCCGTACGAACATATATCGGACATCAAGCAACTAGTCTCTTTAAATCGGACAATCCTGACCTGGTCATATTGTCCCGACGGTTGCAACCTTTTATAGAGTACTAGTTCTGTGTCCTGCGTGATCATCACCTCCATATGTCTGAAGCGATACTTCCATCTCGACATCACATCCAGTACACTACGATTCTCAATAAACCCAGAAGAGGTGCACACAGAACCGGTTAAGGTCCCCAACCACCAAAACAAAGTTTACCGATTGTCGCAAGTACTAGCGATGTAAGTCTCAGGTTAAGACCATATACACCTACCCTGATGCGGCCTCCCATAGACACGCAGACATACTACCAATGGGATTCCGCGGGGTCTATCCAGAGCGAAGCTGTTTTCCGTACCATCGGTAAAACACAACCTCCTATCGCACTTGCATAAGTATCCAATACTTAAATATATGAGAACTATGCCGTGTGTGCCCTCACAACGTGCACAAGCGCAATACTAGTCTATTCCGCATTATCGATGTCCGATCTCGATAATACTCCGACTAGGGATATTTAATGATTAAACCTTTATGGATTGATACTGTCTCATATCATCTCAATCCGGTATTAATCATATGGACTTTCGCCATTTATATATCAAAGTAAATAATATTACAAAACGGCAAAAGGCAATTTCATTATCACATAGTTAATTTTGTACAATAATACAATATCATTTACAAACAGTGACGCTATGGGACATAATGTCTAACAGACTTACCACGTGTGTGGGAGAGATAAAGTTGTAAGGATATATGCCGTGTGAATAAGCCATGCATTTCATGCATCTCATGCATACATGAATCATACTAACTTATTTTGGATGAAGCCATCATAGCGACACGTTGGGTTAGAGAGGAAAGTGGACTGGTCAAGAAACCATTAGCAAATTCAGAAATGGCCATTAATGATAGTTCCCGAGTAGACCAATTAGAAACCACCGTGAATAAATTAGCGGAACAACTACAGACCCTAATCAATACCATGGCCAATGAAGCAGCAATCCAGACGATGAGGGTCGAGACTTGTGAGAAAAGGTGTGAGGAGCCTGAAAATATGACAACTGAAGATATCTCTGTTATGGATGACGATGAATATAACATAGCAGAATATGCTATAAGAAAAATGGCTAAGTCCCAGACCGAAGCTGAGATACAAAAGTGAAAAGAGCAAATGGAGGTAGTGTCCAAAAAGACGAAGGGTAAACATGAAAAATTATTGGATTATAATGCTATGGCCTTTAAGGAACAACTACCCACCCGGTTTAAGATGCATGAAATGATGAAGTTCAACGGGAACGGGGATCCAAAAGTGCATCTCCGACAATATATGTCTTTAATGAGTGAGACGGGGCTGTCCCAATGCCAAGTACAGAAGATGTTTGGGATGTCGTTGGAGGGTGCACATGTTTTATAGTACCACAACCTCGAGGAGAATGTAAAGGATGATTAACGAGCCTTGGCCGAAGCTTTCCTAAACCAGTATGTCATGGACATGGAGACAGATGTGTCATTTCGTGACTTGTAGGACACCAAACAAAAGCCAGGCGAGAGCTTCAAGGAGTATGTGGACCACTGGAGAAGCCAGCTTCTGAAAATGCAGACGCGACTTACAGAGAAATATCAAATCAAGATAGTAATTAAATGCACTAAACCCTCTATTTATAATAAGTTGAGGAGGATGGCATTCATGATCTCTGAATTCAGATAGTTGAGAGAGATTATTATTGACATAAAAGAAGAAAAATAATAGAACAAGAAGCTTTATAGCTAATAGCGACAAAAGAAAAGCAATAGGAGAAGACTAGGAAATGAAACATCGGAAGTGAACGCCGTACATGAGCAACACTTCTCCAACATAGGAAAACCACCAGGTCAAGTACTTGAAGAACTGAAAGGGTAGGGTGTAATATCCTGAATTTTCAGAATAATACATAAAGGGTCTCAAATTGAAGTTTAGGTCTCGAAACGATACGATGTAGGATAAAAATATCTTAAGCATTGAAAACGTGTTGAAATGTCTTATAGCAAAATCTCATTGCATTGGAAATCATGAAATTCGAAAGAATTGACTACGTGATTTTTAGATTCGGAGAAAGTTTCGATTTTTCAGCTATAAAAATAGCAAATGGACTTCGATTGAGGTAATGTTTGATTCGTTGGAAATATATTTCGAAGATGAACAACTTTCCTATAGATACTTTTTAAAATTCACATCAGAAGAGCCTAAAAAATATGAATTTCCGAAAAGGCCCAATGACATGGCCTGTTTACAATTTCACGGGGATTATTTTGTAAATTTTGAAAAGTTTCTTATATAAACCCAAGTTTTCCCAGAATTTCGAAAATTGACATAGTTTTCAAGCTATCCCACTTGACCTCCCACCCCTAAAAATCGCACCCTATGATCTCTGGCCACGCCGGCCACCATTGGCCGGTGGGGTGGCATCGGTTGGTGCGCCGGATCACCCCTAGCTATTGGTTGTTAGTAGCCGGCCAAAGGATGTAGGAATCTGTTGAAACGAAGGATAAGCGTACGCACTCGGGTGTTTCAATCCCGGTTTGTCACTTCGATCTACATGTCAAGCCACCCACCAAATCAAAGCCCTTAGAGAGTATTACAAGACTACAATGTCATTTTACATAACGACACTTGGTTTCATGCGAATCGAGAGGGAAAGATTTGAATGAATAGTGGAAAATTTTTAGGAGCTTCTATTCGAATTCTGTTGATTCCTACGCGTTCATGGGGGCTTAGGGAGTCCCCCGGTATCTTCAAAATTTTGGTAAGGCATCCTAGTAAAAATTAACTTTTTCAAGTTTATTGTATTATATTCGGATGCTCCATGTACATTTGTAGAGTAATATATTGATGTGTAATGAATTGATTGTACTAGAATATGTTGACTATGAGATAATTGTAGAATCCGAGCGAAATCGGAGCAAATTAGATCGATCCAATAAGTAAAGCGAGTTTCCGATAAAATCGAGTCCCATATATATTTTTGCTTCGATTAATGTGAATATGGATATAACTTAATTATGATGATATAATAATATTTAAGTAATTTCGGAGGGCTCGAGATCCTTCCGTAATGTTTTCGGAAACTTTTCATAAGATTTTTCGAAAATACGTAATTTGCATATTTGAGCTAATGGACTGACCTAAGATAGTGTATAATGATGTTATAGGAGTATTAGATATGTTTTGGATGGAACGGGAAAGATCTGAAAAGTTCCAAAATCGTCTGTAATGTTTTCAGGCTTTCCAGAAGATTTTTGAAATTTAGCCGGAAACTGAATCTAGTGCTATGAATATGTTGTATTGGATGTATTATGAGTAATGAAACTGAAATTTTTGAAAACAGACTTGATTCGGTTGTTCCTGGAAAGTCGGGAAGTTTATGCAGTTCTCCGTGATTGATGGTCCTAACCGTCTGTATTTTATGTTACATACGGATAAAGAGTAAGACCAGCATGAGACTCCGGTAAGTACCTCACCATGGGTCTTCCTTAAGTAAATATTGAAGTAGAGCAGATAGTCATTGATACCCATTGTGTGTGTGAGTGTTGTTAAACTAGAATACATAGTTGCAGATTATTAGAGATATAAGTGGAAAATGTCAGGAATAGTATATGTACATGCAGAGTTGAATAGTGATACTGAGTTATAAAATATGAGTGCAATCATGTGTCTGCGAGTGTATGTAATTTGTGGCAGATATAAGGAGTAAATACAAATTTTAAGTATATTCGAATGGTAACCATAACATTTCCAATAGATATAAATACCTAGTTTATGTAATTAATTTTGACTATAGTGATGACATAGCTATGAGTGTCCCGATATTGGGAATCAGAATTCGGTACAGTAACTTGTAGTTATATGAGTGTTGATATGTATAGTCGAACTCTATATCGAAGTATGTGTATTATGGATGTGTTTGATGTATAAGGATGACGATATGATGAAAATTGTTATATGATGTGTGTTGATGATGATGATGGCATGTTTGGTATTCCATATTTAATTGAAACCTTGATGTGATGTGTTTCAGAAATTTACTTTAGCGTGTATAATATGTTTTTAGTTGAGATACGACTTAAAGTTTAGGAACATTTTCAAAAATACTTTCAAATAGACTTTAATTTAGTTATTGGGCCGGAACAATTTTGATTTGAGTGTAGATCCAATTGTATGAAATGTGTTAATATGTTTGATGATATGTGTGAGCATGTTTCATATGAATGTGATCGATGAGATAGGGCACGGGTCCATTTTGTATGGATTGGATGACTAGGACGTCATCAGTTCATGGTTGACTATGGCAGATTGTGTTGATTTATATATGTATAATGGCATTGCATTGTATGACATCGAATGACATACATGGTCATATAGTTGCTATGATGATGCATACACATTTTTCATACCCAAAGAGAGACCATATGCACCATGGCAGAGACAAATTTGAGACTAGGGGACGACAATACGTAACGCCCCTAAGTACCTAGTTCAGATACAAATCCAGGACCATGGGATGGAGATACGTAACGCTCATGGATCTTAGTTTCGATTACATGAGGGATGGCGATACGTAACGCCCACAATACTAGTTTGGTGTTTAGGGGGGACAATGATACGTAATGTCCATAGACAACAGAGACCCGGTTGAGTGATTCCCAGATTCGTCCAGTTGAGTTGGTTTCTAGACGAGAGATTTAGTTTTATGATCAGTTTTTCAGAAAAATAGTTTTTAAGATGAGAATTCTAAATGATTTTTTTTATAACGGGTTTTATAAAGATAAGTGTAGACATCATATTTTACGCATAACCCGAAGATGAGCCTCTTATGAGAACACTCCTGAAAGTTTTGGAAAGTTGTAATGTTTAATGCTGGAAGGGAAAGAAATCCTAAAAATGTCCAAAATAAGCAGTAGAATCCAGGACGAATGTCATCTACATCATGCCATATTTATAAACCAAATCCGGCCGGATGTCATATATGTTCGGTCGGACGTCACCATCAACTCTGGCTGGACATCACAATCAACTCTGGCCGGACATGCCTTAAAATTTCCAACTTTATAGAAGGAATCGATCTCTTTCGTTATTTGCCAATTTCCATATTAACTTCACTTTCTTTCTTAAAATGTTTTCCTTAACATAGAGATACTTTCCCCAATAAACACAACCATACACACTATAAAAAGATAGACAAAACACACAAAGAAAAAAACTTTGGAAGAGACGTGAAAATAAAACTTAAAACAGTAACCCTAAGTTTCTCAACTCTAACAAGAGATCCAGCAACTAACCTAGACTTTCAGAGGCATTTTGGAAGCCAAATTACGCTTAAGGTATGACCTGATGGCCCCAAAACCTTAGACTATGTTTGGATTTATGGGAGTTGATTGGATGAAGTGGAATGTAATTTAAAATATTTAAAATTTATTATTTGGATTGATGTAAGGGAATGGAATGGAGTGGGAGGGGGTGGAAGAGAGTGTAACAAAAATGGGCATTGAGCCATCCAAATCGAGGGGGTTAGGGATGAACCGTAACTTTAAAAAAATAACATTATTTGTGAAGACAAATTTACCCATTTAAAAAAATAATATTAAAAAATTAGTCTTTTTTTACTTTTACAATCTAAAAGAACAAGATTGTCTTTAAAACCTATCTGGTTATATTCCATTCTATTACAATTTATTTACCAAATAATATTTTAGAACATTACATTATAAAATGCTCTTTTTCCCAACCAAGATTATGGAATATTACTTTCCATTCCGTTCCATTCCATTCCATTTTATTGGTTTACATTTCATTATAAACCATCTCATTCCATTAATCCAAATATAGCCTTAAACTTCACATCTGTTTTCCAGTTCCTTGATGCCGTATATGTCCGGCCGGACATGCCCTAGGTCCGACCGGACATGCACTCGTCACACAGAAAATTTGGCCATATAAATTGGCTATATTCGGTCGCATGAACTTGCTTCTATGTGGTACATAGGATGGAAACCCGAAAGTAAATTCCAAAGCCGACTCCGATGGACGATTTTATGGTCTGCACTCGGGATAAAGCTATATGTACCACTAAGAAATGGTTACACGTATCTTCTTTACTGCTTTCTCGTTATGGTTGTCATGTAATTGTTCTGTGTATTATCGTTGTCTTACTATTACTGTTATGCATGATTCTTCATTTTATGATTATTGGTTTCAAGCATGCCATGACATATTTATATTATTTGTTGCCATGAATAAATCTATGTTCTGGGCTTTTTGGTTCACATAGTAAATCCTGCCAGACATTAAGCATGTTCGGCCGGACATATAGTGATAACATGCATATCCGGCTGAATTCAAGATACTTCTGGCCGAGTTTATTTTATTCGTTATTTATGTTGTTTTAACTTTGACTACTGTGAAACATGTATTTCTGTCAATTATAATATTATTTGTTGTTTATGTGATCATATGCAATATAAATTGTCTTGTGTGATTGCATTATAAGACATATGGATCATCTTTTAAGCGTGGATATTATACTGGCATCAGTAAGGGACCATTCCAAACTTAAACGGGTTTAAGGTCGGACATTGGAGACACTGGGTGGTGACTCCTTTATTCTCCAGTTAGTCCCCCGCAGACTAATCCATACTCTCTACAAGCCGCAAGCTCAACAGTGTAGTGGTCGTCGATGTCATAGGCATAGCGGTAAACCCCGCTTTACTCCTACATATGGCTACTCCACTAGGGATAGAGAATCACCCCTGAAAAAAATACCGTGATGTATCCATGGCGAAACTGAGGTGGATATTGTCTTCATCTTTTTCATACCCTCTTTAGCCCCAATGGCGTTGCATATCGAGAAATCGCTTTCACTCAAGGTGATGGATTGGTTTGTGATGATAACCATCCCTTATTGGCACGTATCCTTGAATACCGGTGTGTCCATTTGGTCAATCGAAGCCTTGGGTGGGGAGACATAGTTATGGATTATCTGTATCTTTGGGTATAAAAAAGTATGTTCACTTGGTGGGGAGCCCTAATTGTGGGCAACCTATTGCCGATAAGAACCCAAATAAAAAGCCTATAGTTGATTATCTTGTAGGAGCCTCTCGTATGCTTGTGTTTTGGCCCCAAATCATTTGAAGTAGCTTGAATCTTTTGCCATGGGATGTAAAACTTGTTGGGCCTTTTCAATTATGACAAGTTTGCATTCTCATGATAATAGGGCCAAATGTTTTGAAATGATAATGGACCATCTTATATACAAATCTCTTTGGGCTAGAGTATATAGTTACGATCTAAATATGCCAAGGCGTGAGTCCGATACTTACACTGACATTCATTCAGAAAAAGGTACGCCATGTCTTAGTTCATTTAGACATTCCTAAAAATTCTGTGGCCCATCAATAGTAACCATGATTACTAAGGCTTAGTCATTTTGTAAATGGGTGGCCTTTGTCTTTCAACGATAGAACAGAACCTAGGTAGCCAAGGTTTACCTATAGCATATGAGAGAATAAGTTTGTGTACCCCATGTTAATGCATGAGCTAAGCCAAACCTAAAGAAGATAATGACTCACCACGAGTGTGGAAGAGATAACGTTGGAAGGATTTATGTTGTATGAACTTGCCTTGCATTTCATGCATACATACATCATGCTAACCATTCGTGATTGCAACCATCATAGTGGAGCATTGGGTTAGAGAGAAAGAAAGGAATGCTGGTTAATAAGCTGATCACGAGTAGCACAAAAATGGCCAACAACAAAAACTCCCAGATGGATCAACTTGAAATCATTGTGAACAAATTAGTAGTACAATCACATACCCTGAAAAATGCTATGGCTCACAAAAAAAAATCCAAATAGCGTGGGCCGAAACTAGTGAAAAGAGACACGAGGAACCCGAAAGTAAGTCTAAGTAAGGCCCCATCCTAGATGATGAGGAAGACATGACAAAATACCTGACAAAAAAGATAGCCAAGTCACAAGCCGAGGTTGAGTTGCAGAGGCTGAAGGAACAGATGGAGATGGTGGCTCAGAAAATGAAAGGAAGACATGAGGACCTACTAGACTACAAAGCCATGGAATTCAATGAACAATTGCCCACCCAGTTTAGGTTGCCCGAAATGGCGAAGTTCAATGGAAGTGGAGACCCAAAAGTTCTTTTACGATAGTACGTCTCTCTGATGAGTTAAGTTGGGTTATCCAACCATCAAATGCATAGATGTTTGGGATGTCATTGGAAGGAGCGCCTGCAGTGTGGTACCATAATTTAGAGCAAAAGGTAAGAGACGACCAGAGGGTCTTGATAGAACCTTGATGAGAATACGTCACATATATAGAGATAGATGTGCCACTCCATGACTTGGAGAACACCAAACAAAACCTTGATGAGAATTTCAAAGAGTATGTGGACCTCTGGAGAAACCAACTTCTGAAGATGTAGTTGCGACCCTCGGAAAATGATCAGATCAAGATGATAGCCAAAGGTACTAAACCCTTCAACTATAACAAGTTCAGAAGAATGGCCTCTATGATTTTGGACTTTCGATGGCTAAAGGTGACAATTATGGATATAGAGGAAGGGGAAGCCGAAAATAAAAAATATTATAGCGAAAACAAGAGAACCTCAAGATGACCTTCAGACACTAAACCCAGTCCTATTGAAGTCACTGCCGATATGACAATCAAGGCCTATGATGATAGTAAACGGGGATTAGAGGGCACTTTCACGATGATGGTCAAGGTGGGCCCAATTGATACGAAGTTGAATTCACACTTATAGATATCTCAGCTACTTTTTCTTTGCTATTAGTAAGGCTTTGGTTCCAAAAATTGGGAAAGGTGTCATCGACACTACACCAAATGATCAAAGTTGTTTACAAAGTTCCAAGTACCCACTGGTTTTAAAGGAGGGGCTGACTCTAAAATGGCTGGAATTATGAAGAGAATGAACTACAAGCCCAACACTAGACTGAGAGCGCGAGGCCAAGACGTAAAAACATTGCTAGATTTCAAAGAGAAGAAAACTAGAAGAGGATTGAGGTATTGTATGAAGAAAGAGTGAAAGAGAAGAAGAGAGGGAATATGTTGAAAGACTATTTCGTGAAGGCGAAATATCATGGGGCTCTTGAGCCATACGAAGTCAAATACGTCATTGTGCCAGACTTCCAAATCTTTTTTGATGTGGTTAATTGGGAAGGAAAATTGATAGTATAACGAGATAAGGAAGAGAAGAAAAAAGTGTAGGATCGAAGATCAGACAAGAAGCAAAATGGAAAGAGGAGATACTCAAATTGGAAGAGTTGAAGCTACCCCGCTACAGTCAAAGAGGAAGATGACTATGAAAACATCTATGTACCCTAACTTTTTTATTGTAATTTTGCATTAAAAATCAATAAGATGAACAATTTTGCATACTTGCTTTCTATTTTTCCTTTTAGCATATATCATAACATGCATGGCACAAGCATATTTGACATTAATTCAACTAAAATAGATGCATTTAATCTTGGTACATGTGAAACCAAAAGAATATACTAATTGCAAGTGAGGCTACCCCTGAGGAGAGGAAAGAATTAGATAGCTTGTTAATAAAATATGCAAAAGTATTCATCTGGTGGGGATGGCAAGAAAACCCGGGCCTGGTCCGGCCCGAGGGAAAAAATTCTCAGGCCTAGCCCTAAAAGTAGAGGCCCGACTCGGGCTCGGTACATTAAACATGGGCCCGGCCTGGCCCGGGATAAAAAAAAATTATATATATATATATATTTATATTTATATAATAAATTTTATATATTTATTTATATAGTAAATTATAAATATAATTTGTTTTAATAAAAAATCTGGCCGGATAAAGCCCGGCCTGAGTCGAGTCGGTCCGGCCTAAAAAAAGCTCGTGCCGGGATTTTCCCGAGTATGGGCCAAAATTTTGAATACCGGGCTCGGGCCTGACTTATCAAAGTCCGGACTCGGCCCGACCCATTGCCACACTTATCCTCTGGTCTTATGAAGACATATCAGAGTGAATAGAAGTATAACACAACATGTGATACCAACATACCCAAACATGAAACCCATAAAGCAAAAACTTTGAAGGATAAGGCCGTAATGGGCAGAAACGATTAGGGAAGAAGTGAAGAAACATATAGATGTAGGGTTCCTAGAAGTAGTCACGTATCCAGAGTGATTGGCCATCATTGTACCAGTTCCGAAGAAAGATAGAAGAGTCAGAATGTGTGTAGACTATAAAGACTTCAATAAGGCTTGCCCGAAAGATGATTTTCCTTTATCGTACATAGATGTTTTGGTGGACAGTGTGACTTTGTCAGCCATGTATTCTTTCCTAGATGAGTTTTCTAGATACAACCAGATATTTATGGAGGAAGAGGAAAAACATAAAACATCTTTCATCACAGAGTGGGGGACCTATTGTTACAAAGTAATGCCCTTTGGACTAAAGAATACTGGGGCTATTTATCAAAGGATGGTCGGTATCTTATTCCACGACTTGATGCATAAGGAGGTTGAGGTGTACGTAGATGACATGATGGTCAAGTCAGAAGGGCACTTCGCCGCATTAGAAAAATTCCTTCAATGAATAGATAAGTACAATATCAGGCTCAACCTTAAGAATTGTGTGTTCGAGGTTATACCGGAAACTTGTTATGAGATGTGGTAGACGCCCGAGGAATAGAAGTGGATCTAGGAAAGGTCAAGGCAATAACAGAGATGCCTTCGCCTAAGACAGAGAAGGAAGTAAGAGCTTTTTTTGGGAAAAATATAATACATCGTGGAATGGAATGAACAATGCCAAGAGGCTTTTGAAAGGATTAAGATATATTTGACCAATCTGCAAGTCTTGAGACCTCACAGGCCTGGAAAACCCTTTGTCTTATATATAACAGTAGAGCCCGAAGTGTTGGGGGCGATGTTGGTACAAGAAGATGATATAGGGGTAGAACACACAGTCTATTATCTCGGCAAGAAGATGTTACCCTATGAAATGCATTACTTAGAAGTATAGAAAATCTGTTTAGCAGTAGTATGAGCCTCTATGAAGTTACATTACTTCTTGTCCTACAAGATACAAGTAGTCACCATGGAGAACCCACTATGGTACCTCCAAACATCACCCTCCCTGGTTGGGAAGTTAGGAAGATGGTTGGTATTGTTAACCGAGTTCGATATAAAGTACATCACCAAGAAAGTAATCAAAGGGAACGTTGTGGTTGAATTCTTAGCGCACCAACCTATTAAAGGAGAGGAGTATGAATTTATGTTTTCAGATGAAGAGATAAAGGCCATAGCTATTCAAGGATGAAAGATGTACTTTGACAGAGCCATAAATTACAAGGGAGCAGACATCAGAGTCATACTGGTAACCCTAGATGGCGAAAAGTTACCCATTGCTAGGCGGTTAACCTTCACGGTCACCAATAATATGTCTGAGTACAAGGCTTGTAAATTTAGACTAGAAGCGTTGATGGCCTTGGGAGCGGAAGGCGTATAAATTTTCAAAGATTCATTATTGATAATTCGTCAGATACGAGGAGAGTATGAGCTTAAGGAAGAAAGGCTAAGGCCATACTTGTTTCACCTCACGACTTTGATACAGAGCATTCCAGGGTGTACCTTCCAGCATCTTCATAGGGAAGAGAATCAAATGGCAGATGCCTTAGCCACTCTAGCCTTAACATGGGAGAATCCAGAGAAACTAACCATGAGATCCTTAATCTTGATTATAGCCAATAAGTCTAGCTATGAAATAGGAAGAGTCATGGAGGTCGAAAGAGGAGATGAGAAGCCATGGTACTATGATATCCAAAACTAATTGGATCGGGGGAATTTTTGGAAGGATCTGACAGGAAAGACAAGGTGGCCATCTAGAAACTAGCTTCTCAGTTCGTTAGTCTAAGGGGAGATCTATATAAATAACAGTCTAATAGAGTGCAATTGAAGTGCCTGAAGGAGGAAAAAGCTAATAGGGTGATGGAAGAGGTCTATGCAGGGATGTGTGGACCGCAAATGAGTGGGTTCAACTTATCAAGGAAGATAGTAAGACAAGGCTTCTAGTGGTTAACCATTGAGGCCGATTGTGCAGAATTGGTGAAGCGTTGTCATGACTGCCAAACCTACGAAAACTTGAACACTTGCCATCAATAAAGTTACATGGGCTGTCAGAGCCTTGACTATTCGCAGCATGGGGTATTGACTTGATTGATGAAGTCAAACCACATGTATCTATTGGGCATTGGTTCATCGTAGTGGTCGTAGACTACTTTTCCTAAATGGGTGGAAGTTGAGTCTTTTCGTAATATCACAGCTAGACATATGGCAAAGTTTATAACCTGAAATATCATTTGTCGATATGGCACGCCGCACCATATAGTGACAGATAATGGGGTGCAATTTCAAGGAGCCCAGACCATGTTACAAAGTATTTGATTAAGCACTACAAGTCTTCGTATAGGCCGCAGGCGAATGGGTTAGTAGAGGCTGTCAACAAGACTTTAAAGAATATCCTGGCTAAGATGACAAAAACTTACAAAGATTGGGTAGGCCAATTACCGTTCATATTATGGGGTATAGAACTTTGGTCAGAACCGTAATAGGAGCCACACCCTACTTTTTGGTGTTCGGGATGGAATCAGTACTTCCAGTAGAGATCGAATTACAATCAATGAGTGTTATAATAGAGGCAAATTTACCTAAATAAGAGTGGGTTGCGGGCAGATTTGAACAGCTTGCTCTGTTAGAGGAGAAGAGGATGAAAATGTTGTATTATACGTAACTGTATTAAAAGAGAATAGCTCGAGCTTTCAATAAAAAGTTCATACTTGACAGGATTAAAGAAGAGGATCTAGTACTAAAACAATCGAGGCCATTAGCAACAGACTTAATAGGACCAATTGAGATGGGCTTTATATGGTTAAAAAGATCTTGAAGAATGAAGCAATGCGATTGTCTGATATGGAAGGAAACGAGTTCATAGAATACATCAACTTAGACAGGCTGAAGAAATACTTTGCATAAAAAAAGAGCTTGTTAGGTCGAAAATCCGTAAAGAATGGCCTAAGAAAAAAATTAGAGCATCTCGTTAAGCCGGAAACGGTTTAGGCAAAAGTTAGGAACATGTGACCAAAAGAAAAAAAAATTAGTCGGAAAACCCAAAAGAGACGGCTAACAACAAGGGTTCCATCACAATAAGGTAATTAGTGTATTCACACATGTACTAAGAAAGAATGCAGACGTTTTATTGAAATAATGTTCAAATTACTTTCGTGGAATGTATAGTTATAGCTAAAAAGGACAAATTGGAACAAGCATGCATACATCGCTCAATGCAAGGCAAAAGAAAAAGAAGATTGTTAGCTCGTTGGATTGAAAACCTGAAATAGGCAACCCAGACAAAAGTTAGAGCAACCCGATAGGTTGAAAATCTGAAAGAACGACCTAGGAAAAATTAGGGCATGTTTGCAAGAGTAGAGGATTCCTTAGAAAGTGGTCAACAGTCCTATGTCTAATCCCATCCGGAGCCGAGATAGTAACCACAACAGAAAGTATATGTGTGTCAAGCTAGAAGAAATATCCCACCAATGCTTCCCGCACGATGAGCATGAGACGTGGCACTAGTCTCAAACAGTGATTGAAAATAAAAGGCTTTAGAGGCCTCCAGTGGATAATGTTCTTCATAGGACCTAGGGAAAATTTAGGACATGTTTACTAGAGTAGAGGATTCCTTAGAAAGTGGTCGGTGGTTCTCTGTCTAATCCTGTTCGAAACCCAGACCGTAACCACAACAGATACCATAGGCGTGTCTAGCCATAAGAAATATCCCAACAATGCTTCCCACACGACGAGTATGGGAAGTGGAACTACACCCAAAAAAAAAGATTGAAAAGAAAAGGCTTTAGAGGCCTCCAATATATAATGTTCTTTTTTAAAGAATGAAGTAGCTAAAATGGGTGAGAGAGGAGGATTGTATGTGTTCATATGTATGATAAAAACTTATAAGACTTTGATTTTACACTTGTGTAATGCATTAGAAAAATGAATAAAGGAAATGACATTTTATCGTGAATAGCCAATGAGTCTATAAAGGTTTTGATACATAGAAAACACAGATGAAAAATTGGAAGATTCCCCCTCATCGACTCTCTCTTTCTCAGGTTTTAGTTTAGACTCTCGTAATGCACGTTAGTAATATAGTCCCTTCGGACGAGTCTTCCCTTACCTGAATGTGGTATGTATGCAGAAAATCACTAGCTTAACATATCATATCACTAATGAAACTCCCTAACTTGTCCCTCTGGCTCTGCAAAATTGGAAACATAAAAGATGTTAGTAAATCATTTATGCATGTGTACACGCATATATGCATATGACATTTATTTTACAGAAAATTAAAACAAGAAAAAAGACTCCATAGGAATGAGGTATGGAATTAAGAGTTAAAACCCCCAAGACATGGAGCATCCAGAGTCCGAATACTGGAGGCGAAGCCCACCTGAAATAGACTACGGGGGCCGAACCTTGCTTATAAAAAGATACAGGCCTAATGTCGATTCTCGGTTCAATCGATTGAAGAATCGGGGGCCCAAGTTTCCATTCTCAGTTCAATCGATCGAAGCTTCGGAGGCCCGAGAACCCATTCTCAGTTCAACCAATCGAAGTATCGGGGGCCCAAGTGCCCATTGCAAGTTCAATCGATCAAAGCGTCAGGGGCCCGAGTGCATATTCTTAGTTTAACATATCGAAATATCGGGGGGCTCGAGTGCCCATCTTCATTTTCACACCGATCGAAGCATCAACAGACCCAAGGGTCCATCAACCAACATATATCCATCAACACAACCAGGTAAGTCTGGCGACGTGCGATAAGACAAGTAAGTAAAAATACATGCATGACTTTGATAGGCATATCATTGTCATACACTGCACAAGCCTACCAAAGTAGGGGTGACTGTAGACATCACTTTTTACGTATATCGCGATGATAAATCTCTTATAAGAACACTCCTGAAAGTTTGGGAAAGTTGTAACGTTTAATGCGAACAGGGAAAGAAACCATAACAATGCCCAAAATAAGCAGCCGAATCCATGATGGATGTCATATACATCCGTGTGGATTTATAAACCAAACCCAATTCTCTGGTCGGAAATCACCATCAACTCTGGTCGGACATCACCATCAACTCTATCTGGACATGCCTTAAGGTTAGGTCGGACATATATTGTGTTTCCATTTTTATAGGAGGAATCGATCTCTTTCATTCTTTACTAATTTCCATTTTAACCTCACTTTCCTTCTTAAAACGTTTTCCTTAATTAAGAGATCATATTTGATATAAAGTTTTATATATGATATAAAAACAAGAGACTTGTGAGATACTTCCATTGGTCGCATATTAGATATGATCTAATAAAGGACACAGTAAGACTATATGTATGACAGTTAGTATAACTGTTTGACAGTGGACGTGTCTTTTATATATATAGTATTAATCTTTCGTAAAAGATGATTCCTTTGTCGAAAGAGAGATTAATTGAAATGTCTAGTCAATCTTATGCATCATAAGATGATGTCGTAATGAATGTTATATTATGTGCGATTAAAGATATCAATTTAATCATAATTGTTACGAGTTATTTTGATATGCTGCAGACCATATGATGGATCTTGAAATATGTTCTTTGCGATCTTTGAGATATTAAGAACAAGTTTCTTATTCATGGAGAATTTAGTCTGCAACCATAAGGTCAGATTAGTTTTGATCCTAATTATGACATTAGATGGTCTATGTCATATAAAGTCAGAAAAGATGTAGTGGGAGTGTCACCGTTGATTCTACTAAACCAGTAGAATCAGTTGCAACTTTTGAAGTATTGACTTATGAAGTTGCATAGTGACCCTATAGATTAGAAGTTTTGATATTAGTGTAGTGCTTGCGGTTGTCTCATAGTATTTGGATTTGATTTCTAAATACATAGAAAACTCAGTAGCTAAAGCATAATACTGATATAGCGTCTGAGTCATATTGATGTAGAATTTGGATTCTACGAAATATGAATGATGCAGGCTTAGGAAAATGGTTGGGTTTGTTGGACAGACTCGATTTGTTAAGCAGGCTTACTTGTTGTTGCCTACCTTTTGAGTGCAAGGTGAGCTCTTAAGGGCCATGAGTATGAGATACACATTAAGATGTGTATATGATACCATGGATTGGCACTAGAGCAAGTGGGAGAAATTGCTAAGGTTGGTGCTCGTAGTGCCAATTCGGATTGTATTTATGTTTGATTCATAAATACGAGTAATTCTATTTTCCATAATATTACTAATTTAATGGTAGCACCATTGTCTTTTATACACTTATTCGATCTAATTACGATTAGATATCTGATTATGATTAGATCGAAACTAAATCCGGTTTAGTGATACGTGTATATTAGACAAAGACCCTAGGATTTACAATATAGTGCGCAGTTACAACGTAGTTTGTAATTGACATTGGGAAGCGCACTATAAGATGTATATCCTTTAATAACGTTCCTGGTCAAGATTTACTAACACGGGTCAGTTAGTAAAATCCGCTGAGACCAGTACATGTCGTATATCGTGACTTGGTCCGATGGTTTATCTCAATGAACCATGAGTCTCGGGAGACTCGTATAGACATGTAGGTGTTTATTTGATAAACACTGAATGACTCACTGAAGATTTCCTAATAGATGGTACACCAACATCAATAGAAATCTTCTCGAGTTGAGGTCCTTCGAATTGAGATACCACAATGGGATATATGAGTTATCCTCCACACTTTGATGGCAATCACGTCAGTGATCTATTTAGATCAGACCTCCACATGTTCGTTGGGTGTGGACTGATGCTCATGATAACCAGTGCGTATCAAGACAGGATCCGAACGTGTTTATGATCTAGTTAACCCATGGCCGTGGTATAACTTTGGAAATCAGTTCCAATTGTTATTTAGAGATCGTAAATTATGATTTCCCCCGAACCGCGCTTCCGCCGCGCCCATCGCCCAAAACACCAACATATGTATCCTTCAGAGCGTCAATGTCATGAGGCTATGGTCTCAGCGATGACTGCTAGGATGAAGGATGGGACATCAGTCTGATAGCAAGTCTTGAGGATGATGACCTATCTCAACACTGCATAAACCCATGGTGCTCGTATTGATGAGCGTAGCCAGGTGACCATGATTATGGAAACTCTTTTGAAGAGTTTCCTACAGTTTAAAAGCAACTATGTTTTGAACAAGTTGACTTTTACATTGACCCAGCTGCTTAATGAGCTCACCCACTATGAGTCCATGCTTGTGGATTCTCGTAAGCCCAGTGCTGAGGCAAATATTATCGAGTCTTTAAGATCTGCAAAGATGGAGAAGAATGGAACTAGGAAGGCTAATGCTAAGCCCATGAAGAAAAAGAACAAGAAAGCCTCAAGGATGCCAAGCCTAAGGGAATGTGTTTCCACTACAACAAGAACGAGCATTGGAAAAGGAATTGTCATAAATACCTTGCAGAGCTGAAGGAGAAAAAGGCTACAGGTAAATATGATTTACTTGTTATCGAATCTCTATTAGTGGAGGATGATAAATCTGTTTGGATTATTGATTCTAGAGCCACTAACCATGTTTGTTCTTCTTTGCAGTTACTGTTGGACAATTATGACCTATAGCATCACTATTTGTAAAAGACATTGTGGTTTTTGTACAAATTAACTATGTGACAAAGGAAATTGCTATTTTATCATTTTGTAATTAGATTACTTGAATATATATATATATATATATAATGATAAAAGTTCTTATGATTAGTTCCAGATTAATAAGATATGAGACAATATCAATCCACGAACGGTTTAATCATTAAATATCCCTAGTCGTAGTATTATCGAGAATTGACATCGATAATGCGGAATAGACTAGTATTACACTTGTGCGCGTTATGGAAGCTTAACGACATAGTTCTCATATATTTAAGTATATGATACTTATGCAAGTGTGATAGGAGGTTCTGTTAACCGTTGGATCGGGAATAGCTTCGCTCTGGATAGACCCCTCGGAATCCCATTGGTAGTATGACTATGTGTCTATGGGAATCCGCATCAGGGTAGGTGTATGTGGTCTTAACCTGAGACTTGCATCGCTAATGCTTGCGACAATCAGTATGTTTTGGTTTTGGTCGTCCGGGACTTTAAAAGGTTCTGTGTACGCCTATTTTTGGTTTACTGAGAATCGTAGTGTATTGGGTGTGATGTTAAGATAAAAATGTCACTTCAGTCATATGGAGATGATGATCACGCAGAATACAGAACTCGTACTCTTATGTACTGCAGTTATCGGGATAGTATGACAAGGTCGTGATTATCCGATTAAAGAGACTGGTTGCTAGTGATCCGATATATGCTTCGTACGGGGCAGACACAATTCCAGCCCCAAGCCTAGCATGTGACATCTGATACTGGATCGTAATACGCAATACTTAGTATACTACGCTTGATATAGATTATATATTCTTCGTTGAATATTTCTGGAGAATTGGGTAGGCACGGTGTTTTGCTAGAAGCCAACCATGTCTTGTAAATCGGTAAGAACGTGGTACGGGGTACGCACGTGTTCGGATAGTCCGACGACTGAATTTACTGCCAACATATCCAGGGATCTCTTGAGTCGCTTCCCAAAGATTCACCGATGACATTTGACTCGAACAGAATTAATTTAGGATTAATTCTGAGAGAGAAAATTAATCTATGATTAATTTGCGACAGGAATTTATCTGGGATAAAATTCGATTAGAAGAGAGAACACGATCAATTTGGAATTAATTGATTAAATAATATATTGGTTATATTAATTGAAATTAGATTTCAAAGCGGAATTAAAATTGGATTTTAATTCGGGCGAACGAATTAATTTAGAATTAATTCTCGAGCGACTTTCATAATAATTTTGCTAGACATTATTATTTAATTAAATTGGATTTAATTACATCGCGACGGAAAATTCGTTTAATCGGATTAAGCGAACCCGAGCCCGAAGTGTGTTGAGCAAGCCATTTGAATTTTGAATTAAAGTGGGTCCCACCAACTTACATCACTAGTCTATCAAGTGTCAACTTAAGTGATGGAAGTGGTTAAAGGAATTAATTGCCATTTTCCCTCCAACACTTTTGTTTTTGCTTTTGGAAAAGCATATACCAAATATTGGAGTTTGACTTTTGATAAGTGGTAATTTTTTTAGAAACCAAAATATACCAAAAACACAAAACATATCTCTCTCTCTCCCATTGGTGTGAGCCTAGGGCTCTTCTTCCATTGATTTTGCTTCAAAATCAAGTTGAGCTAGCACTTAAAGAGTTAAAGAAGGTGATAGGGAAAATCACCCTTGGACTTAAAGATTCAACAAAGCTTGGAGCTTCAACAAATACAAACAAAGTTTTGAACTTAATCCACTCATTGTAAGTATTTCCGCAACTTATTTTTATTATTCACACATTATCATGTTGTAGAGATCCTTGGCATGTTCTAGGAACACTAACAGTTACTTGACTCATGGATGGACCTTGTTGAAGGTGACTACACCATGAGGGTCGTGACAGGGGATGCCATTTCAGAAAAAACAGTGGGAGTTTCCAGTTTAAATTTTATAAATAATAGTTATTTAAGTTTGAACAATGAGCTATTCATTCCTGGTTTTCGCAGGAATTTGATTTCTGTTTCTAAACTCTTGGATTATGGTTTTTCAATTTCTTTTAATAGCAATTTTGTTATTATTAGTATAAATAAATTAACCATATGCATAGGAAACTCAGAAAATAACTTGTATGTGTTAAGACCGTTAACACATAGGTCACTGCTCAATGATGAAATATTTAAGGTTGAGAAACCTAAAACTAAATGGCAAAAGATTTCTCACGATGACATATATCTGTGGCATCTTAGACTTGGTCATATCAGCCTTGACCGAATAGATAGGTTGATAAAGAACGGAGCCTTAAACCAGTTAGAGCTTGAAACTTTACCAGTCTGCGAATCCTGTTTAGAAGGAAAAATAACCAAGAGACCTTTTACTGGAAAGGGTATAAGAGCCATTCAACCACTTGAGCTAATACATTCGGATGTTTTCGGACCGATGAATGTGAGAGCCCGAGGTGGTTATGAATACTTCGTCACATTTATTGACGATTATTCTAGATATGGGTATATTTACCTAATGTAGCACAAGTTAGATACTTTTGGAAAGTTCAAAGAGGATCGTAATGAGGTTGAGAACCAGTTAGGTAAAACAATCACAACCCTATGATTAGATCATGGAGGAGAATACCTTGACAGAGATTTCGAGGAATTATTGGTTGAGTATTGGATAGTATCTCAGCTCACAGCACCTGGAACACCATAGTAAAATGTTGTTGCAAAAAAGAGAACTCATACCCTACTAGACATAATAAGATCTATGTTTAGTTATAGCTCACTACCTAGTTCATTCTGGGGATATACATTGCAAACAGCAATGTATATCCTCAATGTAGTTCCGTCTAAGTCTGTTCCTAAGACCCCCTTAGAGTTGTGGAGTGGTCGTAAAACTAGTTTACGATATTTTCGCATATGAGGGTGTCCAGCACATGTGCTGAAGAATAAGACTACTAAGTTGGAGCCATGTTCTAAGGTGTGTCCATTTGTAGGCTACCCTAAGGAGACTGGGGTGGATTCTTCTATAGCCCTGAAGATAATAAAATATTTGTATCGGAAAATGCTACGTTTCTGAAGGAATACTATATAAGCGAGTTCAAACCTCGAAGTAAAGTGTTACTCGAGGAGTTATTTACTGGTTCGACCAGCACACCATCGTCAACTACAATTGACAAACACATAGCACCTTTGACATCTGAGCATCAGATACAAGTTCATCAGAATGATCTACCACCTAGAGGTATTGTGAGGATTATACGACAACCTGATCACTATTTAGGAGTTGGACAAGCACAAGTTGTCGCATCCAGTGATGTTATAGATGATCCATTGACCTATCGTAGTGCAGTGGATAATTCTGATAAAGATGAATGGCTCAAAGCCATGAACCTAGAGATGAAGTCTATGTACTCCAACTCAGTTTGGGAACTTGTAGACCAACCTGATGGGGTAAAACCTATAAGTTGCAAGTGGATCTATAAGAGAAAGATGGGAGCAAATGGGAAGGTATATACCTTCAAGGCTAGGTTAGTGGCCTAGAGTTATACCCAGAAAAGGGGAGTTGACTATGAGGAAAATTTCTTGCCAGTAGGTATGCTAAAATCCATCCGCACTCTTCTATCCATTACCGTATATTATGACTATGAGATTTGGAAAATGGATGTCAAGACTGTATTTTTGAATGCAAATCTTGATGAATGTATCTATATGGTACAACCAGAGGGGTTCATAGCCCAAGGTCAAGAGAAAAATGTCAACAATCTGCAAGGGTCCATTTATGGACTCAAGCAAGCATCTCGATCTTGGAATATAAGAACTGATACCATGATCAAGTCTTATGACTTTGAGCAGAATGTTGATGAGCCTTGTGTTGGGTTTCTAGGTTAGTCCCAAGATCATTAAGCAATGAAAATCATGTGAATACTCATAATAAGTATGACGGAATCATACTTACAAAGATCAGCTTTTGAGATGCGAGGAACAACAAAAATTCTTCAAGCTTTTCCTCCAAGGTGCTCACGGCAAAGCTCTAATTTTTGCTCCTTTGATTTTCGGTCAAGCCCTCCATGGATGGTCTCCAAGCTCCAAGCTTTGAATGATGATTCCATGCTCAAGGGTTTGTTTCCCTATCACCTTTGTAAGACTCCAAATGTGTGCTAGCACTCTTTAAATTTTGCCACAAAATTTCTATTGCTTCTACATGCTCTCGGCATTGAAGGCAAAAGGAGAGAAGAAAATAGCTCTAATGGCCGAATAAGGGAGAGAGGGGAGAAGTGAGGTGTTTGTGTGTTGTGTGATCTAATACACAAAATTAAAAGTCAAATACCAAAATAAAATAATTAAATGGTAAATGTCTTTCGACCATCACACTTGAGTGTTTCACACTCAACCATCAACCAACAACTTCTATCAACATAAATGTGATAAAGTTGACTAGTGATGTGACGCTTGATGTGACTTGTAGGCCTCACTCGATTCGAAATGCGAGTGGGCCCGTAAACACTCCCGGGCTCGAGTTCGCTAATTCCGAATTAACGAATTTTCCGTTGCGACGTAATTAAATCAAATTTAATTAAATAAATATGCCTATAAAAATTACTATTCACATCGCTAGCGAATTAATTCTAAATTAACTCGTTCGCCCGAATTAAAATCTAATTTTAATTCCGCGTCGAAATCCAATTTCGTATAATATATCGAATATATTATTTTATCGATTAATTCCAAATTAATCGTTCTCTCTCTTTAAATAATATTTTATCCCAGATAAAATATCTCCGTAATTAATCCTAGATTAATTTTCTCTCTCTTATAATTAATCCCAGATTAATAAAGTGTGAGTCATACATCATCGATGAATCTTCGGGAAGCGACCCATGAGATACCTAGATATGTTGGCAGTAAATCCGGTCATCGGATTATCCGAACACGTACGTACCTAGTACTATATTTTTACCGATTTATAAGACATGGTTGGCTTCTAGCAAAGCACCGTGCCTACCTAATTCTCCAGAAATATTCTTAAAGGAATATGTAATCTTTATCAGGTGTAGTATACGTAGTATTGCGTATTACGATCCAGTATCGGATGTCACGTGCTAGGCCTGGGGCTGGAATTGTGTCTGCCCCGTACGAAGCACATATCGGATCTCTGGTAAATAGTCTCTATAATCGGATAAACATTACCTAGTCATAATATCCCGATAGCTGCAGCATAAAAGAGCCCCAGTTCCGTATCCTACGTGATCATCATCTCCACTATGACTGGAGTGATACTTCCATCTTGACATCACACCCAATACACTATGATTCTCAATATACCCAGAAGAGGCGTACACAGAACCTGTTAAAGCCCTGGACGACCAAAACCAAAGTATATTGATTGTCGTAAGTATTAGCGGTGCAAGTCTCAGGTTAAGACCAAATACACCTACCCTGATTCGGAATTCCATAGACACATAGCCATACTACCAATGGAATTTCGAGGGGTCTATCCAGAGAGAAGTTGTTTCCATACCATCGGTAAACACAACCTCCTATTACATTTGCATGAGTATCATATACCCAAATATATGAGAACTATGATGTTATGCTCCCACAACAACGCACTGTATTATCGATGTCCAATCTCGATAATACTACGACTAGGGATATTTAATGATTAAACCTTCGTGGATTGATACTGTCTCATATCATCTCAATCCGGAACTAATCATAAGGACCTTTTATCATTTATATATCTTGGTAATCTAATTACAAATGATAAAAGAGCAATTTCCTTTGTCACATAGTTAATTTGTACAACAACATCATGATCTGTACAAATAGTGATGCTATGGGTCATAATTGTCCAACACCTTGTGTATACAAGCACGTCATTGACGGGAATGTGGTTTTTCTTATTTTATACGTCGATGATATTTTACTCATTGAGAATTATATAAAGATATTATCGGAAGTGAAAACCTGGCTAGCTTACAAATTTCAAATGAAACATTTGGGATAGGCTTATGTTCTTGGGATCCAGATACTTCGGGAACGCAAGAAACGACTGTTAGTTATGTCTTAGGCATCCTACATCGACAAGATCCTTGTGCGATTTGGGATGCAGAATTCCAATAAAAGCAATTTTCCTTATCGACATGGAATTCATTTCTCAAATGAACAATCTCCTAAGACACCTCAAGAAGTTGAGGAAATGAGACATATCCCATATGCCTCAGCTATGGGTAGTCTCATGCATGTTATGTTATGCACGAGACCGGACATCTGCTTTGTAGTGGGAGTAATCAGTAGGTTTCAGTATAACCCAAGATTGGATCATTGGGTAGTTGTGAAACACATTCTCAAGTATCTTAAGAGAATGAGAGATTATATTCTTGTGTATTCTGGTGAGGATATACATAATCTGATTTTCAGACGGATGTCGATTCTAGGAAATCAACATCTGGATCAGTGTTTACTCTAGGTGGTGGGGCTATAGTACGGCGGAGTATAAAGCAATCTTGTATTGTTGACTCCACCATGGAGGCTGACTATGTAACAGCTTGCGAAGCAGTTAAGGAATCAATCTAGCTTCGTAAGTTCTTGGGAGATCTGGAAGTTGTTCCACATATGGATAAACCACTCACACTTTATTGTGATAATAGTGGTGCGGTGGTAAATTCAAAGGAACCAAGAAGTCACAAGAAGGGAAAACATATAGAGAGGAAATATCATCTATCAGGGAAATAGTACAGAGAGGAGACGTTTATGTTACAAAGATTGCATAAGCAGAGAACCTGGCTGATCCGTTTATAAAGATATTGTCTGCTAAAGTGTTTGAAGGTCACCTAGATGGTCTATGATTACATGACATGTCCCATTTTCTCTAGTGCAAGTGGGAGATTGTTGGGATTTATGCCCTAGAGCTTGATGTAATGTAAACTGTATTATGTTTTATGAAATAAAATGATGCATTGTTAATTTATCAAAGTATTTTTTTTAATATCGCATATTGTGTAAATTATCTTAATTACCCTAGATTACTCATGTGCCTTCAGACTTAGTATATGAGTGTCATACACAAGAGGATTTAAGTCTGAATTTAGTAATCTAAAATAGTCCATAGAGAGCAAACAAATAGGGTACTTTATTTGTGGTTTATCTATAGATGCGGTCCATTCTATAATTGTATGACGATATTGATCCGGGATCATCCATGTGGAGACATGAGAATGGAGTGCCTTGAATGATGTGATCATATAGGACTGGACCCAGATAGAAATGAGTTTCTTATAATATCCGTTAAATAAAGAAATTCATTTCGATCTACTAGATGAACATAAATGGATTGATCTTAATCCTGAATGTACTACGAACTCCTACATGGCAGGCTATGTCCTTTGATTTACAAAGGGAGGTTGGTGTAGCAATCCCGACCAATAGCTACGTACTTTGGGGATATGGTTTGGTGTGTAGCTGTGGACGTCTTACATAGACATGAAGTTCACTCATTCTTGCGAGAAGTAGATGAATATCTTCCTTAAGGGTTGATTTGGTACTTGAACGGTTAGAGCGCTCGAGTCTTTCTATTACGAATAGAAAGATTAAAATTCATAATGGTTATGAATAAATCGTTCATTAGAGAATCAATGGTACTTAAGGTAAAAATAATTAGAGGAGTATAACAGACATTATAACCCGGCCCTAATCACGAGATACTTGTGAAGGGTTAATCCGTATGTAATGACTATATCGATGGACATCAACGTGGTTCGGCTTAATATACTATCTGCAGCAATGAGAGTGCAGCTTCAGGTTTTTAGTGGAATAACCTAGAGTTAATAATTCAGAATATTTAATTAAGAGCTTAATTAATATCTTGAGATTATTAGAGCTTGGAACCGTAGGTCCATTTGGTCCCCATGCTAGCTCAATATATTGTATCGGATTTAGTATAATTGGATAGTGCAATTATATACTCACTTATGTATAAATATTGTTAATATGATTAATGATATTATTTTGTCACACTTGAAACTATATATTAAAAGTTAATATATGGTTTTAATAATTATATGATAATTATTGAATGTATAATATTAAATTATATATGATATAATTTATTGAGGCCAAATTTGGAATTTCCAAATCTTGGGTTTTGGAAACCCTTGGTGAGTTATGCTAGGTTGCAAAACTCTTGCATTAAATTTGGAAACCCTTGGTGAGTTATGCTAGGTTGCATAACTTTTGAATTTAATTTTGATGGTTACACTTTTTGAATGGTAATTGCAATGTTAATTTTGTAACATATCTTTCATTATGGTAATTGAATTAGATGTTACAAAATTAATAAAAAAAAATCATGCCATGGTCGAATTTTGTATGGTTGGAATGAGAAGGGTTTTCTTTATTTTGGAAATAATAAACCCTAGGTATAAAAAGGAAATGTGATTTTCTTTTGTAAAAGAGTTCATTCTTGAACCTAGCCTCCATCTTCTTCTTCTCCAAATTCTCTCAAAGTGTTGATAAAATAAAAATAAGGAACGAGAAGAAAAAACAAATAAAAATCTAAGTGTGATTCAATCTCTAAAACGTTTAGGGATTTATTTTGCGAGTCTAGCCCACACTAGTTTCCGTTGGTAACGAAATATAGCTCGGAAGACTTTGTGGTGTTGAACCAAAACTCATCTTCATCATTTTTCTTTGTCACACAATAGTGAGGCTTATTTTTGCTCAATGTCGCAACTTGTGTTGGGGAAACAGGGCTCATTTGTTAGAGTTTTAATCCAGAATATTTTGTGAACACATAGGGTTGTTTTAGGGCTGTGTTGGGGCTGTTTTCAAGTGTAAGAACAGAACTGAAACACAGCAACTGCTCACGCAAATTGGGAGCTGTTTTGGCAGTGTGCTGGGCGCATTTCGGGTGCTAAAACAGTCCGATTTTGTGCTGCCATTCGAGGATTGTTCCGAGGGTGAAATTTTATTCAAAACAGAAGAAATATTTCAGTGGTGCTGCTTGTTACATTCAACCATTTGGTGTCAAGGGCAAACAAATTTTTCAAGTCCGATCTGGGTGCCTAAACGTACTTCCGCTGCGCAAGGAAAGTGTTTCTTACAGTAATGTCAAAGGCTTATGTTTGTGTCAATATTGATATGTGAAAGTATTACATGCTATGATTGATTCCATTTCTTTAGGGGGTCAAAAATCTATATGCATCAATTTGAAGTTTGTCCCATTGTTTATATGATTTTCTTTCATGTAGGAAGCATTATCAGCTTCTTCAACAGTCTCTTCAGCAGTCACTAATTTTGATCCAAGGGTTGCTCCTTATCAGTATACAATGCCATCTTCTTCTTGCATCATCCCTCTTCCTATATCGCAAGCATCCATGACACCATTGACCAATATGCAGTATCATCCAACTTCTTTATTCAAACCATTGGGTCAAGTTGGCCTTTTAGAACCAAGCTTGCAGAGTTTTCCTACTAGAGAAGAGGGCGAGATACTAGAATCTGAATTAGATCCTGATGCAAGGAGAAGGATTCTTATACTGCAACATGGGATGTATACAAGAAAGAATCCTCCAAGTGAACCTTCATTTCCTATGATACCTCAGATGCAAGTTTCAGTCTAACACATCTCATCTCGTGGAAGCTGGTTTCCTTCCTGGTTTGGCTAAGGCGGTATGTTCCATAGAGTTTTTTTGAAGCCATTAAACCCACAAAAGAAATCGATGACTATATACGGCAACTAGCTTACTATTATGCATTTCAGTATAGTTGTGGTCATGAGACTAAAAGATGTGCTCGCCTGAAACACGAGATTCAAGACTTGATCGACGCGGGCAAGATACCTAATCCTGAAGGATACCGCTCATAGGCATGATTGTTGTATTCGTCATGTAATGACTTCTCTTCAAGTTTGATGATAATAAAATTTAGTTTTTGTAAGAATATAATGTCTCTCGAAAAATGAGCATGTCTAAATCCTTAAGGCAATTCTTTAACTTTGGGATCACCGGCAGAATGTCATCCAAATATTGCGCATAAAACTTGCACTCAAAATTATATTGCTTGCTTAGAAAGAATTTATGATGACATAATTTGCAAGATAGACAAAATAATTCGCACTTATTTGACTCCATTCCAAAATTAAAGCTGAGATGACACTAAGTTAAGGAGATGATGCAAACAAAAAAGAAGAAAAAATGTGAAAGGAAAAAAATAGAGAAAAACATGAGAGAGCGAAAAGAAAACAGGAAAAAGGAAAAAAAAAAGAGAAAATAATAGAAAATAGTGAATCCTGAAAACTACTCCGCTGTTTGAATTGTTTAATAACCAGGAGTATCGTGAATTTTTTTGGGATATATGTCCTAAAGCATAATGTAATATGTAAACAAAATTTTATTTTAAGTAATAAACAATATAGTTATTCATTTATCAAAATATTGATTTTAAAATTACATATTATAAAATATCATGTATGACATTGGATATTAAATGTACTTTTAGGCTTACTGTATAAGTGTTATACACGGGGGGATTTAAGTTTGAAATTATTAATCTTAAATAGTCTGTAGATAGCGAACAAAGACACTTATCTACAGCTGCGATCCATTCCATATTGTATGATGACTTTGATCCAGGTTCGTTCATTTGGTGACATGAGAATTGAGGCACATTATATGATGCGATCATATAGGACTGGTCCTAGGCATAAATGAATTTTTTATAATATCATTTAATTAAATAAATTCATTTTAATCTACTAGATGGTCATATATAGATTGATCTGAATCCTTATTGTACTACGAACTCCTGCACGGCAGACTATGTACTTTGATTTACAAAGGTGAGGTTAGTGAAGATATCCCGACCAATAGCTACATACTTTGGGGACATGGTTTGGTGTGTGGCTGGGGATGTTTTACATATATAGAGAGTCCACTCCTTCTTGTTAGAAGTTGATGAGTATCATCCTTAAGGGTTGATTCAGTACTTGAACGGTTAGAGCGTTAAAGTCTTTCTATTAAGAATAGAAAGATTAATATTCATAATAGTTATGAATAAATCGTTCATTATAGAATCAATGGTATTTAAGGTAAAAATAATTAGAAGGGTATAACAAACATTTTGACCCAGCTATAATTATGTGATACTCGTGCAGGTAAGGTCAAAGGCTTATGTTTGTGTCAATGTTGATATGTGAAAATATTACGTGCTATGATTGATTCCATTTCTTTAGGGGGTCAAAAATCTATATGCATCAAAGTTGAAGTTTGTCCCATTATTTATATGATTTTCTTTCATATATGAAGCATTATCAGCTTCTTCAACAGTCCCTTTAGCAGTAACTAATTTTGATCCAAGGGTTGCTCTTTATCAGTATACAGTGCCATCTTCTTTTTGCATCATTCATCTCCCTACATCACAAGCATCAATGACACCATTGACCAATATGTAGTATCATCCAGCAACTTCTTTATTCAAACCATTGGGTCAAGTTGGCCCTCTAGAACCAAGCTTGCAAAGTTTTCCTACTAGAGAAGAGGGCGAGATACTAGAATCTGAATTAGATCCTGATGCAAGGAGAAGGATTCTTATACTTCAACATGGGATGTATACAAGAAAGAATCCTCCAAGTGAACCTTCATTTCCTATGATACCTCAGATGTAAGTTTCAGTCTAACACATCTCATCTCATGGAGGCTTGTTTCCTGTCGAAGAAGAGATGAGCCAGCGAAAATTGAACAGAGAAGTACCCAAATAATTTCCTTTAAATTCTCAGCCAATCCAAATTGAGAAGCACCATTCTTCTCTTCCACACTTTTCCCGTAGGATTGAGTGTTATGTTCCATTTGATAGGCCTCATAAAAATCAAAGAATGCCAGAAAATGTTATCTATCTTAGTGGAAGTTATAGCTCTAGAACAAATGCCACCCAAAGTTCTTTGCTAATATAGGTGAATTTTTTATATGTATTTGTAGACACTTTGTGAATATGATTGTTTGAGTTTAAACCATTTGTAGTCTAGTTATCAATCTTTCTCATGTGAGTGTGAGCTATGACACATTTGATTAGTATTTATATAAGTTTACCAATTTTTGTGATTGGTGATGCCATGTTTTTACGAATTCTTGGATTAGTACTCGCGTGTCAATTTCTCATGTTTTTTTTTTGTAAATACATGTATGAATAATATTTTATTATGAATGAAATATATTGTTTCTTTGATATACTTTTTTTTAAATGGTAAAGATGTAAAAGAACTACGAATGATTAAGTTATAATATAATTGCAAACACGTCATAATTGATATTGAGAAATGTTATAACAGTATCATTCTTGAATTTTTCCTGGTCAAGGTTTACATGCTTGATTGGTAAGTAAACCCGAGAGACCGGAACATATCGTATAAAGAAATATTAGATTCTGGTGGTTTGTCTCAGTGAGCCATGAGTCTAAGGAGACTCATAGCAGATGAACACTGAACTACTCACAGAAGATTCCTAATGGATAGTACGCTTGTGTTAATAAGAATCTTCTCGAGTTGAGTAGTATAGTGGTCATTGGACTTGAGATACCACAGTGTGTATATGAGTTTTCCTTAACACTTTAATGGCAATCACGTCTTCGACCTTTTTATGTTAGATTTCCGTCTGTTCATTAGGTGTGACTGATGCTCATGATATCTGGTGATGTATCCAGAGAGGATCCATCAGTCCTGCGTACAAGATTTAGACGTCGACTTCAAGAGATTGCGATTTTTAACATAAAAACCAACATCTACAAATGTTATAGAACAAAATTTAAGTTTTTCAAAATATCAAATATTTTTACAAAAAAATTAATTTATTCTAAATACGTATTTGTGTAAATTTTGAATCCAATACACAAACCAAATTAGAATTCTAATAACAAATATTTCGTGAACAATTCTAGGTCACCCAAAGGTGCTCAAGTGATTCTAGAATGGTAGCCATAGCTCTAAGCTTTAATCTAGAGTTCCAAACTCTAATTTTATGTTTATTTCTAACATAAATATTTTAACCTAATAATAAACATATTGTGTTTATACTTCCAAAGCATCCTAACATAATTTATTAGCCTTATTTCAACATTAAGTTATGTGATCATGCATCCAATACATAAAAGAACATAACTTAAAAAATTTCAAACTTACCTAGCAAGCTTGATGCAAATATCCAATCTTCTTCTCTTTGTTGGTAAGAGAACCTCCAAGGTTTGCAAGCTTCACTCCAAGATCCAAGCTTGATTCGAATGTTAGCAAGCTTCAATCGAAGATCCAATCTTGATTTCTCCTAGATGAAATGTTGTAGAGACCTTACAAGCTTCTCTAAACACTTATCTAACTTACGCCAATTTCTTTAAGAATTTGCTTGTACTTAACTTTCTCAAACTTTTGCTTTGCTTAATTAAAACCTTCCTAAAGCTTGCTATTTGTAGCAAAACTTAGGTAATTTTTAATTAATAAAAATTGTAATCAACTTTTATGTGGGCTTAATCTAATTTGTCCAAATATGTATAATTAGGTGTGACTAATCTCCATTCTCTCCCACTTTAATTTAATCTAATTAAATCAAGCCAATGATTAGGAAATGGATTAGTTAAATGTTTTCCACTTTGATTTAATCAAATTAAATCAAGCAAAAACCACCTATTATTACATACTTACAATTACCATAATATTCTCACATGATAGAGATAATTATGATTTTACAATTAAGCCCTTGTGTAATTATTGAATTAATCCAATTAATCCAATTAGGTCAAAGTAAATAATCAATGTTATCCAATAACACTTTATTATCTTAGTTGATAATTATAATATCGAATATTATCTTTATCGAATATTATCTTTATCAAAATTAATCGGCTACCCAAGTGCTCAATGAGTACACTTTATATTGGGACTCTCTAAGTTCAGACACGTTCGTCATGTAAGCCTAGCTAATATGTACGCAATTCCGCCACCTCCGAATTCGCAAAGAACACGAACTACCTTTCTGAACTATACAAGTCGAGGTCATCACATATGTTTAACGATCCCTCCGTTGTAGGCTATCCGAGTTGTGCTTAGAAACATATCATACACCGTCAAGTTTTCGAGACGCACATCTCATGTTGACATGTCCACGATTCTTCATAACTGATACGATCAATCCTAGGTGATCAAATTCGGCCAAATCTTTAAGAATCGTGACTTTACTCACATGGATACCTAAACCTCTTATGATACACATACATGCCGACAGATCCTATATTGCTTCGCACTTGATTACTGAGTGCATCGGTCCACACCCAACGAACATCTAGAGGCCAGACCATGAAAGATTTCTGACATACATGGCATCAAAATATGGAGGATCTCACACAAAATCAATGTTATCCTATAGTCACAGGATTACATATGCTATTCGACTCGAGGAGATTCCTATTGACGGTGTTGTATACTTCCAACTACTAGGAATCACCTGTGAGTCATTAAATATTCGGTCCAACCAATACCCACACGTCTATACGAGTTTCCAAAACTCATGGTATATTGGGTTAAACCATTGGAACTCCAATTCCAATATACGACATGTGCTAGTCTTATAGGTTATAGGAATTCGACTGTATTCCAAAAGCAACGACTATGAATATTTACTTTAAGAATAGTTTACAATAGTAATACTTATCTCATTGTCGGATGACTGGCATAATCACACGCGTATAACGCAAGCGCACGTATCGTTCAAGTAGTATAAATGTATCAATCCCATGAGGACTTAATACCTAAGCTATTAATTTATGAAGTCAAATTTTTATGAGTATCTAATAGATTGGTTGTTTGATTGGATGGTGACTTTAAACTTAAAACAAGTAAGTTAAACAGCGCGAAAATAAATTAAAGGAAAATTCAATATTAAGAAACTATCCAGGGTTGTGAATCATTCCAATATCTTTTAAAGATGAAGTAGTTATCTCATCTTTGTGTAATATATTGGTTTACTAACCTGGAACATGAAATTATGCAAAAGCCTCTGTCGATGGTCAGCTACAAATACCCAGTGTAACCCAATTAATCATATGTCTATGTCAACCAAGTTACCTGAATTCATTAAGATTAAGTTCCAATTGTGGCTACCCCCGCCCGACAGGTATATGTCTATCATGTAAGGAAATCTATTAAATGGTTATATATCCTCAAGGAAGATCGTGGGCTATTAAGTCTAAGGCTGAAACCTAAAATTTCTTTGTCAAGTTTATTTTAAGTTTACCACATCAATCTTATTAATGGCCAGTTAACAAGAAGCATTAAGCTTAAGACATAATAAATAAACCTTTATATTACCAAAACTATAAAATAACCCCTTATAAACCGGTGATATTGGAATTCATCACAACCCCAGATAACAGGTTTAGTTACTACACATATCTAAGGCTTAGTAAAAGCTTAAATAAAGTAAAATACATAAAGTAAATGCTGGAAAGTAAATGCTGGAAATTAAAAAAGAAAAAATACAATAAAAGAAAATGATGGGGTTAAAGAATCCACATTTATTACTTCTATTTTAGATATCCCCTTATTATAATATATAAACTTTACTTGATATTACCAACCGACCATATAGGTGGTATCCTGATTAAGTCAAATTTATAATTAATTCCAACCGACCATACATACGGTATCCATGTTTAGTCATGTTAAAACCAATTTTATTAAGTCCAACCGACCATAAAGGCGGTATCCTCATTAAGTCATGTTTTAAATAGTTTATTTATTATAATTAAGGGAGATTAATCTAAATATTAGTAATAAAAGCTTTACTTTTCACCCCAGCAGGAAGAAGTTACCTCCTCATTACTGAAAAGTAAAGAAAGGAAAGTACTATTACGTAAAAGTAAATGAAATTAAATACAAAAAGTAAAGACTGAAAAGTAAATAAAAGAAAGTGCTAATGCGAAAATTAAATACTGAAAGCTGTAAATAATTAAACAAGATACAATCTTCTTAGTATTCTTAAGGAATTCCTTAAAAGAAAGTATGAATTACAAATGAAATTTCGGCCTCTATTTATAGAAAAAATTTGGCTTCACGCGTCGCGACGCGAGCAACCGTGCATGTCGCGATGTGCGGTTGATGGTGAACGCATGGCACAGAACTTCCAGAGATGAAGACACATGGCGGGGTCAGCGTTGGCAGCTCAATATTTGTGTCGGCGTCGCGACGCATAAAGTTATTGCGCGTCATGATCTTGACGTCAACATTGACACGTGTTGATGATGATTGTCGACAACATGTGATGGTGACAAGTGGCACGGCGCACGTTAGCAAATTTGTTGTGATGTTGACACGTGGCAGGCGCATGTTAGCAAGGCGCATGATAGCAAAACTTCTCTGATTGCTCCACGTGTCTGGTGCATTTTAGCAGTCTCCGACGCACGTTAGCAGACGGCGCATTTTAGCACGGCGTATTTTAGCAAAACGGCGCATTTTAGCAGGAAATTTGCATTTTTTCCATTTTGTCCGTTTGTTTTGGCCCCGAATTGATTCTAGAGAGTCCTATTATTTTATTTATCTACAAAATACCACAAAACACATCAAAATATTCACAAAACGCAAGAAACTATACAAAATATTAAGTCAATGGAGTGGGAGATAGTGATCTATTTACCACTCATCATCGGACCACCTAGTGTCTAATATTACTACAAGACTATTCTAAGGTCGATGTCATTTTTAACATATTTATACATCAATCTAATACGCATAATGACAATATCATTATTAAGATATGAAATGAAAATATAGTTATTTTATTAATAAATAATAAAATGTAGAATTAGGATTGGCACTCCAAGCACCAACTCTAACACTATGATGGAATGATTATACGTATGCGAAGATCTCTACTTGTATGGTTCAATGAGAATATCCATGGTCATCATAATTTACGAGTGGGTGAATTATGGACACAGAATTAGATTCCGTGATAGAAGTACCTGAACTTAGAGAGTCTCACATAATTGAAAATACTCGTAGAGCACTAGGGAAACTTATAACGAATAATATTGATTATTCAAATATTGTTTAATGGTTAAACGATAATTACCAATGCAATTTTTGGTAATTTATAAATTAATGTGTATATGTATTATATGCATAATTTTGAGTATATGCACATTATTTATTTATCAAATGAATTTGTTACACATAAAATCCATGGATATATTTTATCATTTAGTGTAGATGTAGAAATACATTATATATTTAAATTAAATTAATTAATTGATTAATTGATTAAAAGATTAATTAATTAATTTATTAATTAAATGTATTTTCATATATATATAAGTATTGTCAGTTTGATTATGACATGTGTTATTTATTAAAATGGAGACATGTGACTTTTGTATGGTATTAGTGGGATTATGTATTTTTATTTTTAAATTTATTTTGAAAAATAAAAATCAATTTTTCCTTGGATACCATGCCCCATTTTCGGCCACCATCTTATATAAGTTGGGGTTGTTCATTTTCTTCTCTAAGAAAACCAAAAGCTTAAATAGTAAACCCTTAGAAAGAGAAAGATTTTTGGGAAAACAAATCCAAGAGCTAAAGCTTGAAGAATTGGAATTTAAGATAAGTTTCTTTAATTCTTATGTTAGGAAATTATTTCCTTTAGCTCATTATGAATACATAAAATGTATTTTTGGTTTTTCCCTCTATTAAAAATGTTTTTTATTTGTTAGAAGCTTGTTGGAAAGAAAACATGCATGTCTGGTGAATCTTTTAAGCTTAATAAGTGTTATTGAAGTTTATTTTTGTTAAAGAATAATAAGTAGCTATTCTCTACGGAAACTTAGAATTGTTTTTGAGTATTTTGATTGTGGTAAGACTCTTGGGATGTTTGAAAGTTTGGATTAAAGCTTGATTGGAAGTTTATTTTGGTTTTATTTGGTTAATTTTATTAATTAAATAATTTAGGATTTATGCCTAATTCCAAAATTGGGACTTTTCATTTCATGGATGTAATTAAGTATATTAGATGTATACTAACCATTTTGGTAGTGTTTTGGAAAATTTTAATTGTGTAATTGATACTTTTGGACAAAAATGAGAAAAATGTAAAAGTTTGTAACATAAGCTAAATTTCGACCAAGGGTATTTTAGACATTTCAAAATTCGGTTTATTTTAATAGTCTAAAGAAAATATTTGAAATTTGAAAAATTCGATTTTTTCACACTCCGCTGCGATACCCAATAAAATCGTAATTACCTTGTCAATACGGATATAAATAAATTTCCATGGTTGTATTGGAGATTGTGCCAAAGTAGTAAGAAAATATTCGTTAAAATTATTTTTACAGGTTATATTTTGGATATAGAAAAAATTTATTGAAATTGGAAATCATGAACGTGCTAAAGCTGTCAGGACTACATGAATATTTTGAATTTATCATTGACAAGTTAAGTATTGAAAATACCTCATTGTGAAGGTGCCAAAGTTGTCACAGCGAGAAACGATTAGGACCGAAAATTATGAGTTACTAATTTATGATTAACAATGGTTGTCTACCTAATTAATATACGCAGGCAAGAACGTGTCAAAGTAGTGAGCCGAAATATATTTATGTGATCTACTTCCTATTTATAAATTAATTTGATTATTATATTTATTATTTTCTGTTTGGGGATTACAATATTACATGATACAGTGGGAGGGCATCTTTTAAATTAAAAATCCATGATTTATTTGATGTTTATATGATATTACATGAAATTGTATTATCTGTTAATTATTCTTTCACTATCTATATGATAGATTTGAGATGGCAAGCTCTTCACCTTCTAATCCTTTAGCTCGTATGCTGGATATGAATAAGCTGAAACGGCCCGAAAATTTTACAGACTGGGAGACAGATTTGAGGTTTGTCCTCGAATCCAAGAGGTTATGGTATGTCTTAGAAGCACCGATACATGTTGCTATACCACATGAGTCCACACTTGAGAAGCACCAGACCTTACAAAAATGGAAGTTTGTGTAGACGATACTATTTGGGAACTTACTAAGAAAATACAAAGATAAGAGTGAGAGTGTTACCCAAATATATTTAAGCTCACTAAAATACATATGAAGATGTATGTAATGAGCTTATGAAATGATGAGAATGAAATGATCAAGAAATTTTTGTATTTCTCTCAATTTTTGCTTTCAAGATAATGTTGGAAGTGTAAGAACTCTACAAAAATGGAATAGGGTCTTAATTTATAGTGAAAAAATCGAGCAGACCCGACTTTCTGTCCTGAAACTAGTATGCTGGTCTACAGGGACTAGTATGTCGATCTAAAGTTCAAATAACTACTGAATAGTTACCGTTAAGCATTAAATAGCCACATCTACCAGTATGGGTAATGGTATGGATACCGGTATAGCTCATGCTATTGAGATATATGCCCTACAGCTTCATATAATGTAACCAGAATTATTTGATATAGTCATACTACATAGACACATAGTCATACTACCAATAGAATTCCGAGGGGTCTATCCAGAGAGAATTTGTTTCCATACCATCGGTAAACACAACCTCCTATTACACTTGCATGAGTATCCTATACCCAAATGTATGAGAACAATGTCGTTATGCTCCCACAACGCGCATAAGTGTAATACAAGTCTATTCCACATTATCGATGTCTAATCTCGATAATACTATGACTATGGATATTTAATGATTAAACCTTCGTGGATTGATAATGTCTCATATCATCTCAATCCGGAACTAATCATAAGGACCTTTCATCATTTATACATCTTGGTAATCTAATTACAAATGATAAAAGAGCAATTTCCTTTGTCACGTAGTTAATTTGTACAACAACACCATGATCTGTACAAATAGTGATGCTATGGGTCATAATTGTCCAACAATCTCCCACTTGGCCTATAGCCTATCACTCAAGTGTCCTACACCCGAACTATGTATGGTTCGCTCAAACTTCTGCTGAGAAAAGGCTTTCGTTAGCGGATTTGTGGTGTTATCATCTGATGCGATTTATTCGATCATCACATTGCCACGATGTATGATCTGAACGAATCAGATGAATATCTGAAGTATATATATGGATCGTTGATGAGACCATTAATTCTTTAGCCTGTGATGTAGCCTAGTGCAGCTGCTAACAGAACTTCTCCTAATCTGATTAGGATTATTATCAATCCAAAAGGCTTCTATTGCTGCCTCAGCTGCATCAATATTCCGTTTTTGTTGTTTATTCGGAAACAATATCTTGCTTGGAAGATTTCCAGCTCACTGTTCCGTTATTCAAACTTTATAGTACATTTATTACGAATTATAGTCATTTTTATCGGTTAGGAAACTTGCAGCAGTGAACCCAGTCACTTCAAGTTCTCCTTCTCCATAGTATAAGAAAGCATTCTTAGTTCATCTAAGATAATAAAGGATGTTCTTAACGTCAATCCAGTGACTATCACTTGGATTGGCCTGATTGTGACTCCATATGATCAAAGCATATGAGACACCAGGTCACGTACATTTCTTTCAATGTACGAGTTCTTGGAGAGTACCAACAACTTTAAGATCTATCCCAGTATATCTTTATTCCTAGAATAAAGGTTGTTTCTCCTAATAATTCTATGGAGAATTTTCATGAAAGCCAAGCTTTCACCGATTTTATTGTGGGAAATATCATTTCTAAGAAATGATATATCATCATTATTTAGGACATTCACTGTCAGTGCGCTCCCACTAACCTCCTTTTATACACAAGAATCATTTTTCGTTTTGAATTAAATCACACACCATTATGATTACATCAAAACGATAATTCCAAGAACGCAATGCTTGCTTCAATCCATAAATGGATCGAATAACTTGCAAACCTTGTTTGCTCGTTTTGGTACGACAAAATCGTCAGGATGTTATAAACATCCTCCAAAAGGTTTCTGTTTAAGGAAAGTCATTTTGACGTTCAGCTGCTATATTTCATGAATGAAACATGCAGCATCATCAAGCATTATCCAAATGGATTTAACAATGGCAACGGTTAAAAGGTTTCGACGTAATCGATACAATGTTGATAACGATACCTTTTCGCTACAAGCCCAGCTTAGTACGTTGGTATGTTGCCTTCCATGTATGTCTTCCTTGAAGACTTATATAGTACCAATAGGCACAATGTCTTCCGGTACATCAACTAGTATCCAAACTTGGTTGGTATACATGGAATCCATTTCGGATTTCATGGCACCTTGCCATAATATGGAGTCGATACCTTGTATCACTTCCTCATACGTAGTCAGTTTGTATTCCTCAATAAGATTGACATCTTTATGAGGTGAAATCAGAAACCTATACCTTTCAGGCTATTTTCTGACTCTCTCCGACTTGCGTGGTTCTTGTGTATTCAAAGATTATTGGTATAGTTTCATCCTTGATGAACTATTTGTGTTCCATTAAGGAATCGGTGTCTGGAATAGTATTACTCTGATTTTCATCGAGTTTTACTTTCCTCCCACATACCACTGCATATCGGTATTCCTCTTAGGAAAACCGCATGGTGAGCAATAATTAAATTGTTCTCATGTGAGTTGTATAAGTACTATACTTTGGTTACCCTAGGATAACCTACAAATTAGGCACTTATCTGATTTGGGTTCTAGTTTGGTATCATCCAAACATATGCCCAGCATTCCCAAATCTACAGGAATGAGAAAACCCGGTTTCTTTCCTGTTCATATCTAATATGAAGTCTGTCTAACAGATTTTTATGGAACTTTATTCAAAATAAGTTTACATTGTTTAATGCGTATCCCTAGAAGGAAAATGGTAGCTCAGAGCGACTCATGATTAACCTTATCATGTCCAACAAAATTTGGTTTCTCTGTTCGGACACACTGTCAAATTGACGTGTTCCGGGAGGAGTCCTCATTGAAAGAATACTATACTCTTTCAAGTATTTGAGAAACTTATTGCTTAAGTATTTTCCATCATGGTTTAACCGTGACGGTTTTAATACTTTAGCCAGTCTGTCTATTTACTTCGTGTCGAAACTATTTGATTAATTAAAAGTTTTCGATTCGTGTTTCAAAAGAAACACATAACCATAACGTGATGCCACATCCGTAAAGGTTTTGAAGTATTCATATCCACCTTTAGCCTAGCTAGACATGGGCCCACTTACGTCACTATGAACGAGGGCTAACAGATCGGTGACACTTACACTTTTACCAAGTAAAAGGTGTTTCAGGCACTTTGCCTAATAAACTAGATTCGTAGACATTATTTGAATAGAATCAAATCCATCCTAGTATCCATTCTTCGAAAGTGTGGATATACGAGTCTTGTTAATTGTGTCCCAGACAACAATACCACATATAAGTCTCAACTGATTTACTCAGTTTGAGCTATTTGTTTGTCATGTCATATGTATGAGATTTATTTATATTCAAAACGTAAATACTGTTATTCACATCTAATGTGCTTATCTCAATATCATCTTTATAAAATGAAACATTTTAGTGTTCTAAAATATAAAGGTATACCCGCAACGGGTTAAACCCTGATATAGAGATAATGTTTCTAGTCAAACTAGTTACATTCTAACAGATTCCTAATTTAAGTACAAACCCGAAGGGTAGTTCCTAAACTTAGGATTCTACGGTTAAAACAGTGACTCTCGTCCCGTTTCCGATTCGCAGATCAATCTCAATTGAAGTCAGTATCCTACTTATCAGCAGATCCTGCACATCAGTACATATTTTATATACCACACTCAGTATCTAAAATCCAATTTTAATACTAGTAGTGAACATGTTTGTGACAAACATATTTGAAGCCGGAGCCTTGCCCCGCCTTTACCTCCTTCATGTCTGCCTTGTCCATACGGCAGTCACACTTCTAGTGACCCCGTTTGCCACAGTTTTGGCAGACATCTTGGGATATGTCCTTTATCTTCCCAGAAGACTGTGATGATTTTGCCTTTGCCCCTTTTCCACACCCCAGAAGCCTTTGGCCAAGCCTTGGCCTTCTGGGATGTCGAAGTAAGATGCGCCTTGCGTTTCTTGCCTATTGCAAACTCTGGCTTTGTCTCCTTGAGTATAGCCATTAACTCTCCAAGAGTTTTCTATTGCAATTTATACTTCTAAGATCTAAGGATAGATATATGAAGATTCTTCAATTTCAATATCATACTATAAAGATCTAATCATTAGTTCTGACTAAGAAATTAAGGAGTCTTTGCGGCAAGCATAAAAGATTAAGCACTAAAGTTATCATCACATGAATATTCCAAATATCATGTTCTACTATTTGCTTAACTCCGGGCTTAGGCTCGAGACGTCACTCTATCAAATAAAGTAACTTCTCGGTCTCCAGGACTATCCTGAGATTTTATTCACAATCTGAAAATTAAAGCCGTTTAAAAATATTTTCACCCAGGTTTATATTTTAAACGTTAATCTTTCAGTTATCTTGATTGCTATAGTCCAACTATCCAATCAACGATTTCAGGTACTATTAAATATAATGATTACTATAGTCTAACAATATAATCAACTATAATTTAATTGGTTAATTCAAATATATTGATTACTATAATCCAATTATATAATCAACTACAATTTGAAGTAGTTTGAATACATTCCAACTGTTTAATTAAAACAACGATTAAATATTAGTCCAACTAATATATTAATTTATTTGACGAAAAATTTGAAATGAGCGTGTATTGGCAAGTAACTAAACGAATATTGCAAATTTAATACTTGCCTCCCACTATTTTTTCGGCGAGCCTCTAACCCTCTGTGGAGTACTCGGGAAACCTTGTTTCCTAGTGGGCTAGGATCCCGTTAAATAACACACAATCTTGACTTTGGCCAACAAATTGTATGATAATTAACAAGGTAGATCTCTAAGATCAATTGGATCCCATCCAATTCCTAGATCCAGTAGGTGGACATCCAAGTCCGAAACATATATCTTATATATGCCAATATATCCAATATATTCCCTAACATTTTTCCTCTGAATCAACTAAGCCTTGGCTTTGGCACAACAAACTTAATGATCCCAGTTAAGCGGAACCCATTGACCTTGGAAAGCTTCGTAATCGATGTCGATGGACAAGAAGTGATCTTGACTTTGGCCAACAAATCACAACTTGGACAAGACACCGATATGGAACAAAGCCTTCAACATTGAAACACATCTGCGACGGACAAAGGTCTTGACTTTGTATATGTTGAGGTTTTTCCTCGTAACTGGCAACCAACTAATTATCTTTGTTAAGGTCTCATCATCATACACCCTTAAACATGCATTCTAAAAACATAATAAGGCGCGTATAATAAAATAATAATGATATGCGGATGGATACTTAACACATTGTTCTTAGAACAAATCTCTCTATTTCCTCTCTCCCGCTAGCACAATTATTACTTCTACCCAATTACATAACACTTCTAAAGAAACCTCATTTACATTGAGGGGAATAGGTGAGAAGAGAAATACAAAGAGTCAAGAGGTAATAGGCTGGACACGCAGGTCCAATTTAATAAATTCTAAATTTATTACAACAATTTCCAAAATTGCCCTCACCCATCTAATATCCGATATACATTATTTATACATCGCATCCATCTATTCACACAAAGCATGTTATCAATCAATCTAATCCAATTAATTAATCTGAAGTTAATGACCATCCAATGTTCAAACAACGATTTGATTTTGCGCGAGTCAACTCGTTTTAAGAATAAGTACTCAAAGTACGAATTCTTGAATTATATTAAACTACAATATTAAATCCAATTTAATTTATATTTAATACTAATTCTATATTTAATTCTAAATTAAATTATTACACTTTACTAATGTGCCTTTAGCGACTTAGATTCTAAATCTAATCGTTACGGGTCTCAAAGCCCTATTAACATCCAATGTTAATTTAATTAAAGTCCAATGGGCTTTTAATTAATTTCATAAGGCATGGACTTTGGTCAATATAGGTCAAACCCAAATATCAAAGACCATTTAAGGAATCACCCTTATTAGCCAAGAAACCAATTTAGGCCCATTAGGCCCAATTAAAATTTTAAAGGTCCATTAGTTATATTTGGACTTTATGGAATTGGTTTTGGGCCCAATTGGATCCAACCAATTAGCCTAAACCAAACTTGGCCCAACCAAGCCAATTAAGCCCAAATACAACTTTTCAAGCCCAATTCCAAAATAAGCCCAATTAATTAAATCACAAAATTCCAAATTTTACAATTAAATTAATCTAAGTGTATAGCCATAATTAATTAACCAAATTAACATTTCCAAAATACCAATTTACTTAATTAATTATGCTTATCATCATCAACTTATGTCCAACACAATTGAATCAAAAATCAATCATTTTTCCATGCAATGTCACTCACGGCAATTTGGGATTTTATTGTCCGATTCCGAATTCAATCCAATTAAATCATAAATCAACATTTCCCAAATGATTTCAACTCATCCAATGATCAAAACAAAAATCACCATGACTTAGGGCAAGCTAAAACTTTCGGCCAAGGCAAGTTTTTGGGGAAAAATTCATCCAATTCAATTTTCATCAAATTGATCATGCATAACACTATGTTATCATCATTCAAGCATATTCCAACAATCAATTTCATCCAAACATGCTCAAATCAATTTTACCTAATTTTACCCTAATTTCAATTTCATGCTTAAACAAGGCTCAAGATACCATTGTTGGGTTTCTAGGTTAGTCCTAATATCATTCAAGCATAGAAATCATGTGAATACACATAAGAAGTATGGCGGAATCATACTTACAATGATCGGCTTTTGCGATGCGAGGAACAACAAAAACTTCCTTGATGAAGCTCACGGCCTAGCCCTTTAGTGCTCCTTGAAGTTTCGGTCATGCTCCTCCATGGATGTCCTCCAAGCTCCAAGCTTTGAATGGTGATTCCATGCTCATAAGTTGTTTCCCTATCACCTTCATAAGACTCCTAATGTGTGCTAGCACCTTGAAAATTTTGCCACAAAATTCCCTATTTGCTTCATCTTGTTCACTGCTTTAGAGAAGAAACAAAGAATAAATTGGCCCAAGGCCGTGAGAGTGGGAGAGAAGAAGAGATAGGGTTTTGTGTTTGTTATTTTGGTTATTTTAATTTCCAAAATTCAAATACCAAAAACAATTACCATTTTTCGAAAAAGGTACAAGACTTTTAAAGTCTTCCAACCACCACCATCAATCACTCAAAAGTGACTAGACATCACATCACTCAAAGTGACAAGACATCCATCACTTGAATGACTAATGATGTGACATTTGATGTGACTTATAGGCCGTACTTGAATTCGAAATGTGAGTGGGCCCGTAAACACTCCCGGGCTCGGGTTCGCTAATTCCGAATTAACGAATTTTCCGTTGCGACGTAATTAAATCAAATTAAATTAAATAATTATGCCTAACAAAATTACTATTCACGTCGCTAACGAATTAATTCTAAATTAACTCGTTTGCCCGAATTAAAATCTAATTTTAATTCCGCGTCGAAATCCAATTTCGTATAATATATCGAATATATTATTTTATCGATTAATTCCAAATTAATCGCTCTCTCTCTTTAAAAATATTTTATCCCAGATAAAATATCTCCGTAATTAATCCCAGATTAATTTTCTCTCTCTTATAATTAATCTCAGATTAATAAAGTGCGAGTCATACGTCATCGGTGAATCTTTGGGAAGCGACCCATGAGATCCCCGGATATATTGGCAGTAAATCCGATCGTCGGACTATCCGAACACGTACGTACCTAGTACTACGTTTTTACCGATTTACAAGATATGGTTGGCTTTTAACAAAGCACCGTGCCTACCCAATTCTCCAGAAATATTCTTAAAGGAATATATAATCTTTATCAGGCGTAGTATACGTAGTATTGCGTATTACGATCCAGCATCGGATGTCACGTGCTAGGCCTGGGGCTGGAATTGTGTCTGCCCCGTACGAAGCACATATCGGATCTCTGGTAACTAGTCTCTATAATCGGATAATCATGACCTAGTCATATTATCCCGATGACTGCAGTACATAAAAGCACCAGTTCTGTATCCTACGTGATCATCATCTCCACTATGACTGGAGTGATACTTCCGTCTTGACATCACACCCAATACACTACGATTCTCAATATACCCAGAAGAGGCGTACACAGAACCTGTTAAAGCCCTGGATGACCAAAACCAAAGTATATTGATTGTCGCAAGTATTAGCGGTGCAAGTCTCAGGTTAAGACCAAATACACCTACCCTGATTCGGACTTCCATAGACACATTGTCATACTACCAATGGAATTCTGAGGGGTCTATCCGGAGAGAAGCTATTTCCATACCATCGGTAAACACAACCTCCTATTACACTTGCATGAGTATCATATACCCAAATATATGAGAACTATGTCGTTATGCTCCCACAACGCGCATAAGTGTAATACTAGTCTATTCCGCATTATCGATGTCCAATCTCGATAATACTACGACTAGGGATATTTAATGATTAAACCTTCGTGGATTGATACTGTCTCATATCATCTCAATCCGGAACAAATTATAAGGACCTTTCATCATTTATACATCTTGGTAATCTAATACAAATAATAAAAAAGCAATTTCCTTTGTCACATAGTTAATTTGTACAACAACACCATGATCTGTATAAATAGTGATGTTATGGGTCATAATTGTCCAACAGCAGTTGGGGCAGAGAGCCCGTCAATTCGCCAGAAATCTGCATGGCTGACGTCATAGAAATATGGGAATAGTGTTGTATTTTCCTTAGTATATAAAGAGAGGATAATCTCATTTGTACGGGTTAGAAAAAATTTCGTTTAAAGCATTACTTGTGAAAACACTACAAAAAGCAAACAGCTCGGTTACATTAGACCACCCTTGAAAAGAGGTCGGCCGAGCTCGGTTTGGTAATAAAAGTAACACCCCACTTTGTGTCTGTGGACGTAGGTTGGGACCACCCCGCCGAACCACATAAAACCCTCTTGTCGATTTTGTGTTTACTTTATCTTTTGCCAAATTTGTTTTTTGTCCCCCATAACCAAACAAATTCACGGTTGAAGGAGGATTATCCCTGGAGCGTTATCCAGAAACTGCCCTTGGAACGGAAATCACCCGTCAATAGTTGGCGTCGTCTGTGGGGAGAGAACAAAAAGCAACTTGCGTGCTAAGACGATGGTAGAAGACGGGAATCCTAGATCATCGGAGAGTTCAACAACAGAGCGGATGGAATTAATGGAAGAGAGCATGAGAAATGAAGGGAGTCAAACCAGACCTTCATGAAGGCCATGATGGAGAAACTGGAAATGTTGGAGGGTGGTCCAAGTCAGAGGAGAGAGGAGATAGCGAAAGGAAAAAGGGTCGTAGATCTAGGCAGAGATGATGAACCCGAGATGAGGGATCCCCAGAAGGTGAGATCTGTTGTGATAATTGGAGCCTTGCCAATAGAAAGAATGTGGGAAAAAATGAGAGAGGGAAACACCAGATTCCTCTACTAATAGTCCCCGCTCTAAGCAGAGGGGGCTGATAGAAGATACGGTAGGGAGGATCGAGAGGCATCCAGCCACGGAGTGCATCGTGCTCAGAGCAACAGGCGAGAAGAAGTCCGCGGAAGGAAACATGATAGTACTGACAGCCAAATGAAAGCCTGGTTCAGGAAATAGATGAAAAATGTGAAGAAAACATGAAGGCAAACAAAGAGGATGATCCGGACGGAGAAACGACATCCCCCTTTATGGAAGAAATCTTGTCAGCAAAATTCCCTAGACGGTTCACCATGCCATCTATAAACTCCAACAAGGGATATACCGACCATAAGTCTTATATCGAAAGTTTGGTTTTGCTAATAGAGGTTCAAGGGATGGTAGGAGAGGCCATCTGCAAGGTGTTCCCTTTATCCCTGAGCGGGCCCGCGATTTTGTGGTTTAGAAGTTTGACCCCATGGAGCATCAGTAGTTTCTCTCAGCTTAGAAAACATTTTATTCGACATTTCAAAGGAGCGTATGTGCCAAGGAAGACGGTGGGAGCATTGAGACTGAAGAAGAATGGGGATGATCAGCCCCTGAAGAATTTTATTAAAAGATACCACAATATGGTGCTCGAGGTTAGAGCATACGAGTCATTAGAGGTGCTGGAAAGCCTCAAGAGAGCTCTGAAGGTCGGCAAGTTGTGGACCCACCTGAGGATCCAGGACGTACCAGATTATGCCACTGCATTGGAATTGGCCAGGAAATTTGTTTTGATGGAGGGAGAATAGCAAGTTGCCCATAGAGTGGAGACCCAGAAAGAAAAGGTCGTGAGGTCGGAGATGCTGCGAAGGTCGGACAGAGAATTGCGGAAACCGCCCTTGAGATAAAAGGAGTTCAGGCCAATGCCTCAGAGCAATGCACCTCAGGAGAGAAGGGCTCAGGTGCAAGTAAATCATGTGGTCGGATGGGCAGTGTATACCCCTCTGAATAAGCCATTGGCTCAGATTGTCAGATAAATCCAAGATAAAGGCCTCATGGTGGAGCCAGACCTGAGGAAATATCTGGCGGAGAAGAAGAGCGAGAGGTCTTATTGTGTGCATCATAACCTGAGGGGGCACACGGCGGAAGGTTGTAGGGACCTGCGGGAGCAAGTGGAAAACCTGACGCAAATTGGTTATCTGAATGATTATATCGACCAAGAGTCAATGGCGGCCCGACAACGGCGGAAAACTAGACAAATATATATCATCACTAGTGGAATGACACTGGTCGGAGACTCAAGCCGATCAAGGAAGAGTTACAGCATGTCCTAGGGACTGGAAGTATTGACAACGGAGCATGCCCGGGGGTTCAAAGGGGGCGGTAGGTCCCAATTATGTTCACGAATGAAGATACCATGGGGTGAGTTTCCCCCATGATGATGCACTGATAGTCAAGACTGTAATCGGAGGAGCTGGGGTGGACATGATCCTGGCTGATCCGGGGAGTGCAGTTGGCATAATCTCCAAGGAAGCCTTGGACGATTTGGGGGTGGAGTATGCTACTATGACCTAGGACGGAACTCCCTTGTACGGGTTTGGAGGTGTAACAGTCGTTCCTTTGGATAGAATACAGCTGGCCATGACAATCGGTGCCACTCCCCACACCCGGACTATCATGATGGACTTTACAGTGGTAGATTGTATGAGAAGTTACCATATTAATGTGGGTCGACCTTTCATGATGAAAACGAAGGCCGCAATATCATGCTGCTATCTGAAATTGAAGTTTCCCACCCGAGACGGGATTAGAATAGTGTGTGGAAGTTAGAAAGCAGCCATGAGTTGTTTCGCTACCGTCTCGAATGAGACTCTTTGCGTTGAAGAAAACAGCAGGAAGAGGAAACGGAGAGGAGAATAGGAAATGACAGTCGAATCTCCGGATCCACGACCCAAAGATTCTGCCCAATTAGGGGCAGGTGAGGAATTGGAATCAGTAGAACTCTTTGGCCCTGGGAAAATTATAAAAATGGGAGCAGGTTTGGAGAAGAACTTGAAGCAAGGTTTGCTAAAATTTTTGAAGGAATATGTGGACATTTTTGCTTGGGGGCACAGATTTATGCCCGGGATAGATCTCAAGTTCATCAGTCACCGTTTAACAGTGGATCCAACTCATAAACCAGTCAAGCAGAAGAGGAGGATCTTCAATCAGAAGCGTTGTGAAGCGATAGGGGCCGAGGTAGAAAAATTACTGAAGGCCAATTTTATCAGAGAAGTGAAATACCCAGAGTGGGTATCCAATATGGTCCTGGTAAAGAAGGCCAGCGGAAAGTGGAGGATGTGTGTAGACTTTTCCGATCTCAACAAAGCCTGCCCGAATGGCAGTTTCCCGCTCCCAAATGTGGATCAGCTGGTGGATTCAACGGCATGTCATGGGTTCCTTAGTTTCATGGATGCCTTCTCAGGATATAAATAGGTCAAGATGCATCATGAAGACGAGGAAAGAACAGCTTTCATCACAGATCAGGGGTTGTATTGTTATAAGGTGATGCCTTTTTGATTGAAAAATATTGGGGCTACGTTCCAGAGGTTAGTGAACAAGGTTTTCAAGCCCCTCATCGGTAGGACCATGCATGTGTACGTTGATGACATGATAACAATGACCAAGAAGCCCGAAGATCACTTAGTCGACCTTGCGGGGACTTTCGAGTTATTAAGAAAGTATAACATGAGACTGAACCCAGAGAAATGTGCATTCGGGGTGGCGTCGGGCAAATTTATGGGATACATGGTCAGTGCTCGGGGGATAGAATAGAAGTGAATCCGCAGAAGATCAGAGCCGTTATGAAATTAAAACCCTCAGGACGGTCATAGAGGTACAGAGTTTGACGGGCCAAGTAGCTACATTGAATCGCTTTATTTCCCGAGCAACCGACAAGTACCATCTTTTTTTCAAGTTGATCAAGAATGCAAAAAAAAAAAAGGTCAGCTGGACGGCGGAGTGTGAAGAGGCATTCCTCCAGTTAAAGCAATACTTAGCTCAGCCCCCACTTTTGGCCAAGGCGATCTCAAGTGAGACTCTGTTCCTATACTTAACTATATTTGAACACGATGTGAGCTTGGTGCTAGTGTAGGAGGCCGACAAGGCTCAGAGGCCGGTGTACTATACTAGTAAGGCTTTGTTGGATGCAGAGACCAGATACCCGGCCCATGAATTGGTAGCTTTGTCCTTGATTACGGCAGCCCGGAAACTTTGACCTTTTTTTCAAGCTCATCCTATCGGGGTCTATACCGACCATTCTCTAAGACATATCCTACATAAGCCGGAGGTCTTGGGTCGGTTAGTAAAGTGGTCGATGGAACTGAGTGAGCATGATATCTCCTATCTGCCGAGAGCAGAAATAAAGGGGCAAGCTTTAGCAGATTTTATAGCCGAGATCGCAGGACCACAGATTTTATAAGTCTCAGAGACCAAGTGGGAATTATCAGTGGACGGATCGGTTAGTTCACAAGGTTACGGAGCCGGAGTTGTCCTACAGAGCAGTGATGGTGAAGAGGTGGTATATTGTTAGTGTCCTAGACATGCCAAAGATCTCTAAACATTGATTCAAGTGTGTGAATTAAACAAGTAAGTTTGCGGAAAGAACTTACAGAGATCGGTTTGGATGATGGATTTCAAAAACTTTCTTTGTATGTTGGAAGCTCCAAGCTTTGAAATGAATTCCAAACTCAAGGGTGAGTTTCCCTATCACCTCACAAGACTCCATTAAGTGCTAGCTAATTCAAAATTTTGAAACAAAATTTTCCTTTGGAGAAGAAGAACTCACGGCAATGAGGTAGAGAGGAAGAGAGAGTTTTTGATATTTTGTTTTTCCAAAAAACTAATACCAAAGTTGACTTCCAAATTTGTGTATATCTTTTTCAAAAAGCAAAACTAACTTTGTTGGAAGAAATAATGCATTAATGCATCCAATCACTTCCATCAACTAATGACTAGTGATGTAAGTTAGTGGGTCTCACCACTTTAAATTCAAAATTCAAGTTGGCTTACACAACACACTTTGGGCTCGGGTTCGTTTAATCCGATTAAACGAATTTTCCGTTGCGACGCAATTAAATCCAATTTAATTAAAAAATATTGCCTAGCAAAATTATTATAAAAGTCGTTTACGAATTAATTCCAAATTAATTCTTTCGCTTGAATTAAAATCCAATTTTAATTCCGTATTGAAATTCAATTTCAATTAATATATCTGATATATTATTTTAGCCCAAATAAATAAATGAAATAGAAAAAATCAATTTAACTATTAAATTTATTTTATCGATTAATTCCAAATTAATCGCGTTCTCACTTCTATACGAATTTAATCCCAAATAAATTTATGTCGTAATTAATCTCAGATTAATTTTCTCTCATAATTAATCCCAGATTAATTCTGTCCGAGTCAAATGTCATCGGTGAATCTTTGGGAAGCGACCCAAGAGATTCATGGATATGTTGGCAGTAAATCCAGTTGTCAGACTATCCGACACGTGCGTACCTCGTACCATGTTCTCACCGATTTACAAGACATGGTTGGTTTCTAGCAAAACATCGTGCCTACCCAATTCTCCAGAAATATTCAATGAGGAATATATATAATTTGTATCAGGCGTAGTATACAATGTATTACGTAATACGATCCAATATCGGATGTCACATGCTAGGCCTTGGGCTGGAATTGTGTCTGCCACGTACGAAGCATATATCAGATCACTAGCAACTAGTCTCTGTAATCGGATAATCATGACCTAGTCATATTTCCTGATAGCTGCAGCATTTAAGAATACTAGTTATGTATCATGCGTGATCATCATCTCCATATGACTGAAGTGATACTCCCATCTTGACATTACACCTAATACACTATGATTCTCAGTAAACCCAAAAGAGGCGTACACAGAACCTGTTAAAGCTCCGGACGACCAAAACCAAAGTATACTGATTGTCATAAGTATTAGCGATGCAAGTCTCAAGTTCAGACCACATACACCTACCCTGAATCGAATTCCCATAGACAAATAGTCATACTACCAATGGGATTCCAAGAGGTCTATCCAGAGCGAAGCTGTTCCCGGTCCAATGGCTAACAGAACCTCTTATCACACTTGCATAAGTATCCATACTTAAATATATGAGAACTATGTCGTTAAGCTTCCATAACGCACATAAGTGTAATACTAGTTTATTCCGCATTATCGATGTCCAATCTCAATAATACTACGACTAAGGATATTTAATGATCAAACCTGTAGTGGATTAATATTGTCTCATATCTTATTAATTTGATACTAATCATATGGACTTTTATCATTTATATATATCCAAATAATCCAATTACAAAATGATAAAATAGTAATTTCTTTTGTCACATAGTTAATTTGTACAAAAACACAATATCTTTTACAAATAGTGATGATATGGGTTATAATTGTCCAACATATATGCCTTGAGATTCGCCTTCGAGGCAAAAAATAATGAGGCCGAGTATTTGGCCATTCTGGCCGGTTTGAGGTTATGCATGGCAGTTGGTATTCGAGATGTGATTATAAAGAGCGACTCACAGCTGGCCATCCAACAGTTAAAAGGCGAGTTCCAGGCCAGAGAACCAAACATGATGGCTTATATGGTCGAGGTGAAGTTGGTTGGGGGAATGGGTAATGTGCAGTTCAAACAAATCGGCCGGGAAAGTAACCATCAGGCAGACTCTTTGGCACAGCTGACATCATCAATCAAGTTAGAGAAGCCTAGAACCATCCCCCAGGTTTTCCTACAGGTGAAGAGTGTTGGGGAGCCGGAGATAATGGAAGTGGATGTAAATGGGGAAACCTCTTGGATGGATCCGGTTAGGAAGTACTTGGAGACCGGGGAGACGCCTGAAGACAAGAAGGAGGCAAGAAAGTTAAAGTATCGGAGTTCTAAATTCTGCCTGATTGAATGAGTCTTGTACCGGAGGGGGTACACGGTGCCATTTTTGAGATGTCTTACGACCGAGGAAGCGAACTATGTGCTCAGGGAAATACACGGAGGGATTTGTGGGAGTCATGTCGGGGGGCGGTCAATTGCGTATAAGGCGCTAAGGCAGGGCTTCTTCTGGCCGACCATGCATCAGGACGGGATGAAGATAGCTCGGAAGTGTGAGGGATGCCAGAAGAATGCAAACATTCACCATCAGCCAGCAGAGCAATTGATCACTCTAGTCAGTCACTGACCGTTCGCCCAATGGGGGCTAGACATCATTGGGCCAATGCCAGCAGGGCGAGGACAGGCCAAATATACGGTCGTTGCCATTGATTATTTCACCAAGTGGGTAGAAGCCGAACCTCTATCTACAATCACGAAGAAGAAGGCGATGGACTTTGTGAAGAAGAATATCATCTGCAAGTTTGGGATTCCATAGGCTATTATCACTGATAATGGGAAGCAATTTGACAGCAAAGGTTTCAAGAGGCTCTGTGAAGACCTCTAGATCGCCTTAAGATTCGCTTCACATGCTCACCCCAAGTCTAATGGACAGGTCGAGGCGACCAACAAAACAATCAAGGCAAACCTGAAGGCTAGGCTCGGATCTTGTAAATGTCTGTGGGTTGAAGAGTTACCATAAGTATTGTGGGCGCATCGGACAACCTACAAGGACTCCACCGGGGAAACTCCATTTTCTATGGCCTATGGTTGTAAAGCAGTTATTCCAGCAGAGATCGGGATGACCACCTACAGGGTCCGGTATTTCGAGACCGAACAGAGTGAAGAGCTCGTCAAAAACCACCTCGATTTGATCGAAGAAAAACGGGAGAAGTCAGTTATCAAAATGGCCGTCTATCAACAAAAAATGACCCTCTTCTACAATAAGAAGGTTCAAACTCGGACTTTCATTCCTGGAGATTTTATTTTGTGGAAAGTTACGTTGAATACCTGAAAACCTGAAGAAGGCTCGTTGGGCTCCAAATGGGAAGGGTCATACATAGTGGTGGAGATAGTTAGACCGGGTACCTATCTTTTGGAAGAGTTGGACAGTACTCGGCTCAAGAAAACCTGGAACGTCGAGATACTGAGGAAGTACTTCCAGTAAATTTCCTCTTTGGGCCGCAGAACTGCCGAATGGCCAGACAAGAGTCGGGAAATTATTATAAAGCCTCTCTTGAAATGACCCATAAGGAGTTGTAAGAAGGGCAATAGGTCTCAATGATATGAATATGACTTTCTCTTTTGAATTAAAAACTTGTCCACTTTACTTGATTATTAATTGAGTGCGAAAGCCATGTTCAATATTCCTGGGATGTGCTCGAAGCGAAGGGGTGATCGGTAGTTGGGAATGGCACCAAGCCTGTGGCACGCCAATCCCGGGTGTCATTATCAAACCCTCGGGTGGAAGTGTTCCGACCTAGCTCCCTTCACCTTTGAGGATCCAGAACGCATCAATGGATGGAATACATGTGGGAAAAGCGCGAACCCCTCATGGCACGCCAATCCCGTATGTCATTATCAAACCCCTGAGGCCGGAGCGTTACTACCCAATGACTCGTATTTTTGAGGAATAGCTCGGGTAAACCGGACCCATGGAGGTTTCTTCCCCTGCGAGTTGGCTGGTGAATCCCGTTAAGAACCACCAGGCATATGGCATGGGGACGGTCGAATGGATTCCATTACCCTTGTGACCTCGGGTAAACTGGACCCATGAAGGTTTCTTCCCCTACGAGTTGGCTGGTGAGTCCCGTTGAGACACACCCTTGGGATGGCGAACACGGGGATGTTTCTTCCCCCGTGAGTTATCTGCCTAACCGAGTTAAACCATCAGGATGGCGAACACGGGGAGGTTTCTTCCCTTGTGTGTTATCTGCCTAACCACCTCGGATCAGGAGAAGCATATCATGGGGAGGTTTCTGCCCTCATAGCGTTTGTAGACTCTAGAGCCGCCCAACATGGGGAGGTTTCTACTCTCATGGATTTGGCCGCTCACCGATCCGTAGCCCGGCTAGCCGAGACGCTGAATTGTAAGGTTCAGAATTGTGTTTTGGGAGGCACCAGGTACGACGCTGCATCGGGGCACCCGAGTTGTTATCTTTTTTGGGTCTGTGTAGAGTATGTGATAAGTCACCTCCGATGTACTAACCTTGTTTTGTTTCCACTTTTTGTTTTTACTGATGCCCGGTAAAGAGACGCCTGCACCGGGATCCGCGGAGCCTCGGAGGTTGAAATTTCTTCCCTCGTGATTAAGTCTCATTTGTTCCATCAGCTCGAGGCTGGATTCGTTCCGACGAGACTATTTGTTCCACCAGCTCGGGCCTGGATTCATTCCGTCAAGGCTATCTGTTCCACCAGCTCGGGGCTGGATTCGTTCCACCGAGGCTATCTGTTCCACCAGCTCGGGGCTGGATTCGTTCCACCGAGGCTATCTGTTCCACCAGCTCGGGGCTGGATTTGTTTCGACGAGGCTATTTGTTCTACCAGCTTGGGGTTGAGTTTGTCCCGCCGAGGCCATGTGTATTGTTAGCTCGGGGTCGGGTTACATCCCACCGAGTGGATCATAATCAACGCAGGGTCAGAGCATATTCCCCACGGATCGGTGACAGAATCCTCGATGACAGAGCACATGAGGATGACCGGGATGACTTGATTGGCTGTCAGAGCGATTCTCTTTATAGCTCCTGGAAACGACCTCCGGCCGGTTGATCAACACACATCCAACTTTGTAGTTCCCGGTACCAACTCGTACACTTGTTGAAACCGAGAACTAGGGGACAGATATTGATGGTGTTTTTTGTGACAAAGTATTAGAACAGTACAGCAAGGGCAAAGATTGAATTTCTCCTTTTGAAATGACGAGTGTTTAGAGGGTATTGATTACTCCTCGGCTATGCATGGTGTTCAGACCCGGTTTCCCAGTTATGGCCGACCAGAGGACACAGCATGATGCAGGTCTCAGAGGCCGACAACATCAGAGCTGAGACCGACCACTTTTAGCCCGGTAGATCGGTTCAGTTCTACTTTTCCTCTTGGATCGGGATGATGAGCTCGAATATTTTGGGTCAGGCCGGAAGTAGTTAGGGTAGTTCGACATACGTTTTGGTCGTGTTCATGAAGCCCGACGTGTGATCATGGCCATTTGGACTTTTCTTCTTGACATATATTATCGTACAAGAGACCTTTATAGGCTGTCATCATTAATGGTGAAGTGTGGCAGTGTAGAAAACGGCGTGATGTGACAGCAAGTCAGATGGCAGGTTTGCTTTCGGCGAGGCAGTTGGGGCAGAGAGCCCGTCAATTCGCCGGAAATCCGTATGGCTGACATCATAGATATATGAGAATAGTGTTGTATTTTCCTTAGTGTAGAAATGGAGAGTAATCTCATTTGTAAGGGTTAGAAAAAATTTCGTTTAAAGCATTACTTGTGAAAACACTACAAAAAGCAAACAGCTCGGTTACATTAGACCATCATTGAAAAGAGGTCGGCCGAGCTCGGTTTGGTAATAAAAGTAACACCCATTTTGTGTCCGTGGACGTAGGTTCAGACCACCCCACCGAACCACGTAAAATCCTCTTGTTGATTTTGTGTTTACTTTGTCTTTTGCCAAATTTATTTTTGATCCCCCATAAACGAATAAATTCACGATTGAATGAGGATTATCCCGGAAACGTTATCCCAAAACTACTCCTGAAACGGAAATCACCCGTGAACAAAAGTTATATGCGGTTTGCCACCAAGCAAACGGCAAACACTTCAAAGAAAAAGCTTCAACTCAAGTTCAATCAATATCATTACTAATTTCCTACAAACACGCAACTGAAACGCACAACATGTCGTTTGATGCATTCAGCATGGACGGAGAAGCGCAAGTCCAACACCAAAACTCAAATAGCCATCCGTTCAACGACGGCGACGCCGACTACTCCAACGACGGCTCCTACTCTACCTTCAACGCCGCCGATGATTTCTCCGGCGATCACGGCGACTTTTCCGTAGATCACGTGCAGTCTCCGGAGATCTTCAGTGAGCCTGGCTACTCTCAGTCTCCATTCGAATCAGGTCGTAACGATAACGGAAATGGATACGGTGACGATAGTACGTTCGTTTCTGACGGTCCGATTCTTCCTCCTCCAATTGAGATGGAGCCCGAGGAAGGCTTCGCTCTCCGCGAATGGCGGCGGTAAGGGTTATAGCTGTATGATTCTTTTCGATTTTGATCAGATCTGTTTATATTAACTAATCTCTGTTTTAGTTGAATTTTAACTCTGTTAAACTGTTAATAAACTCTACTAATGAAGTTTTGTGTAATCTTCTGAGATCTGTTTCCGCTTACGGTTGTGCTTAGGTCTGGTCCTTATTTTATTTATGGTGATTCTTATTTTTAATTATGGGGGTTAAGTTAATTGTGCTTTCTAATATTCAAAAATTGAGTTGATTGATGTAGATTATTGAATTGGAGTCACTTGTATAAGCTTGAATATGTTATTTGTTCTTTCTCCATTTCTTGTCGAGATTCGGTAATTTTTAAGTTTGATGAGATCTATCATTTTTAAATTGTTGTTGTATGTGTTTGCTAAGATTTGATTTAAAGAACTGGATAATCAGAGTTTGATTTATGTTTTTTTTTATCAAAGTTGTTTAATTTTGCTTTGTTTGATCTCTTGAGGCTTTTGTGTCTGACTATAGTTAGATGTATTCTACTTGTGTTGAATTATTTTTTCTTTTTTGGTTACAAATCTGGTGTTCGTATTATGTTCTTATTACAGTTACATTGAAGCATTCTTATATTCGTTTTTATAAGATTTAAATTTCGAGTTTAGATATATAATTGGCAGCTTCTATTTGTAGAAATAATTAAATGGCACTTATTTGTTCTCGTCTAGGCTGTTAGTTGTTTAGTTATAACTTCGGTCACTTTCACCTCTGGGTAGATTTTTGTTTAAGCCTCTTGTATTTAATGTTCAATCAATAGGGATTGACTCATTTAGTCGGTTTTATATAGCAGTGTTGTGGTGATTAATCAATCATCTTAGTTATGCTTCGCGGCGCTTAGGAAGGCGCCTTGACATTTTTATGAACAAAACACCTAAGCAGAACTTGTCCCAGACTCCCATGTATCATATCTGATCAAGAAGTTTGAGTGCTTTTGAGTGCTTCCAAATGAGTGGTACAGCTGTTTTGTACTTGTACAACAGAAGCATATATTTATTTTTTAAAGCTCGGATTTTGTTTTTTGACAGCCTAGGGTACATCACATCACTAGCGCTTCCTTTGATAGCCTAGGCATTACTAGAATGCCACTAAATGCCATTTTCATTTAATATTTTGCATTGAAATACGTTTGCAAGCAATCAAAATCTTCAAATTTGAAATAAAAATTGAAGTAAAAATTTCAGAATTGAATCATTTATATCCTCTCCGTTTGTTTATTTAAGTTATGAAACATTATCTAATAGATAAAAATTCTGTATATTTGACTAGTCAACCAGCTCTTTGACAAGTTAAAGGGGCGTTTGGGCAGCACTTTGGCAACGTTTGGGCGGGTTAAACTATCAAAACGCCTTGCACCGCCCACCGCCTTCGACACCTCGTGGAGGAATATTAGTGGAAGGGTATAAACACCTGTGGACTCGTCTCAGTTAGCATCATCTGTTTGACCTGTTTAAACAACTTTCTGTTTTAACTCCATGCTCAATGATGAGGCTCTAAAAAATCAATTAGTAAATATGACAAGATTTTCTCTAGAGCTTCTTAATTTTCAAAAGATGATGTAGGACTTCCTTCTTGGGTTTAGTTGTGCAGCCATTGTGGTTTTGAAGACATGCAGCTGCAGTTTTAAATTTTCTGATGACTCCAATTCATCTGAAGATGGATTTAGCATATGGAATTGAGAGCTTAAATTCTTTCTACCTGTGCAGTATATTATGGTTTTTTCTCTCTTCATGTTACTCTTACCTTGTCTCAGTGTGTGTGAAGATTTTTTGTTCTTTCTGGATATCTCTGTACCATAAACAGAAAATTATTGTTCTTTCTAGAGATATTGAGATTTTACTGGGGTTTACTTGGTGTAGTCAAAATGCGATTCAGCTTGAGGAGAAAGAGAAAAGGGAGAAGGAAATGAGAAATCGGTTAGTTGAAGAAGCTGAGGAGTATAAACGTGCTTTCTATGAGAAACGAAGCTTAATATCGAGACTAACAAGACTAATAACAGAGAAAGGGAGAAGGTAAGGTTTTCAGGATATCTTGTTATTCAAATTTGTATACTCATTGTGCCATGTTGGACACTACATATCTGGCTTGTGTCTAGAACAGTTATTCGTGGCTAGTCATGAAAATTTTCACAAAGAAGCCGATAAACAGTACTGGAAAGCAATAGGAGAGCTTATTCCTCATGAGGTTCCCAACATTGAGAAGAAGAGAGGAAAGAAGGATCAACAGAAGAAACCATCAATAACAGTCATCCAGGGACCAAAGCCTGGCAAACCCACTGATATTTCAAGGATGCGACAGATATTGGTGAAGCTGAAGCATGCACCCCCACCTCATATGGTGCCACCACCACCTGTGAAGGATGCCAAAGTTGGAAAAGACGGAAAAGATGCTGCATCAGCAAAAGGAACACCCTCAGCACCAGCGAAAGATGTCACTGGCAATGGCTCTTCGGATGCACCCAAACAAGATACTCCAGCTGCCAATGACCAGTCTGGTACTGAACCTGAGCCGACACCAGCTGCCTAATTGCTTAGAATGCACTTTGCAGCTTTAGTTTTGTTACATCCTTTTAATCTGCTTCGATCTTTCAAGATCTTGAAATTCTTATGCATATGATTAGCTGTTCTTATGGATTGAATTTTAGAGGTGTGTAATTGTTTTTATATGATTTAGATTTTTATTTTTTTTTTGCACAAATTTGTTTTTAGTATTAAACTTGTTCGTCTACGTGAAGAATAGTTTGAGAAGGAACATTCCATTGTCATGTTTATATTTCGATTGAAAATGATTGCACTGTAATAATATATATATTTATAAAAATAAAACAAAATGCAATTGTAGCGCTCTTGTAATGCTTAGTTGCTCAGCTTCAGTTTGATCTTTAAAAACCACAACAATGCCTCGAGAACAAAAACCAGATTTTAATGATCATTTATATTTTCGGTAAGAAAAAGAATTAGTTGTCACTTGAAAGACCTTTGGGGAATGAGCTTGGAGATTACTTGTAAATAGTTAAAGGGTTTTGAAGTTATGGTACCTGGGTTGCAGGTGTCTAATTTTAGCATGTATTATTGGCCACGCATTGCCACACAGTTGAATCTCTTCAGTGGAATTGCTACGAACAGACAGAGATCCAATGAAATGGTGATACAGTTACGGTTGGTGTTCGGAGTGCCAATCTGGATCGTATTTATGTCCGATTCATGAATACGAACAATTCATTTTTCCATAATATTATTTATTTAATAGTTGCACCTCTTATCTTTTATATACATATTCGATCTAATTATGATTAGATTGAAACTAAATCTGATTTAGTGAATATGTATATTAGACAAATACCTTAGGATTTACAACGTAGCTTGTAATTGACATTGGGAAGCGTCACTATAAGTTGTATATCCTTAAATAAAGTTCCTGGTCAAGATTTACTAACACGGGTCGGTTAGTAAAATCCGCTAAGACCAGTACATGTCGTATATCGTGACTTGGTCCGATGGTTTATCCCAATGAACCATGAGTCCCGGGAGACTCGTATAGACATGTAAGTGTTTATTTGATGAACACTGAACGACTCACTAAAGATTTCATAATAGATGGTACACCAACGTCAATATGAATCTTCTCGAGTGGAGCGAGCATAGTGGTCCTTCGACTTGAGATATCACAGTGGATATATGAGTTATCATCTACACTTTGATGACAGTCACGTCACTGATCTATTTAGATCAGACCTCCGCCTGTTCGTTGGGTGTGGACTAATGCTCATGATATCCAGTGCGTATCAAGATATAATCCGTCAGTCATGTGTGCAAGGCATAGATATCCTGCACTTGTTTGCGATCTAGTAAATCCATGGTTGTGGTATAACTTCGGAAGCGAATTCCGAGTGTTATTTAGAGATCGTAAATTTGAAAGTCGATTATATTATACCATAAGGATTTGACGTTGTTATTGTTGGGGTTGGTGCTCGGAGCGCCAATTCCCGATTATATTTCTTTATGAATACTTCTGTAAAACGTTATTATTATGAATAATATATGCAGTTTCTATAATATAATGTATCTTTTAATATGGTATAATATGGATAGCTTGTGACGGATGGATTATACGTATGTAATGACCTCGACTTGCATAGTTTAGCGAGATTATCCGTGGTCGTCATAATTCATGAGTGGGTGAATTATGGACACGAAATTGGATTTCGTGACGGATAAACCTAAACTTAGAGAGTCCCACAATATGAAGCATACTCATTCAGCACTTGGGCAACGTGTTATGAATAATACAGATTATTCATAATACTTCACCGGATTAAATGAGTTAATTCGAATCGTTTAAACAGTTAAACGAAAATACATGCATATGGGCATTTTTGGTCAATCGTAATTATTGTGTATTTGTATTTGATACATAATTCGATTAGATACACATTAATTAATTGTCATATGAGATTTTGACACATGTCACTTCTATACGTATTTTATTTAATGTAAATAAAATACATATAGATTAATAATTATATTAATTATTTATTTATATATTTAAATGTTAAATATTTAAATGATATCTATATTTCATAATTTTTATGTTATATGGCTAATTATTATTGATACATGTGGCATGTTTTAATGAAACTTTAGGTGTGCAAATTTGATTTGCTAACATAAAGTTTATTTTTTAATTTAATGAAATTAAATTGGAAAAATGACATTTTGACCCCTCCAAAGTCGGTCTTTGTGATTTTTTAAAGTAAAAAATTTGTCATTTCCCTTTCAAGGGAAGCTTGGCCGAAACCCATCTTCACAATACACTTTCAAAATTTTCTTGATGATTCAAGGAAGAAAATGAAGAAAAATCAAGAAAAGTTTTAGGAAATTAAGAGATTAAAGGTAATCTTCAATACCCCTAAGCTTTGAAAACATGTTTCATGTTCTTGATTATCTAGATTGATTCTAGGGTTTCTTCTTTTCTATAAATTTGGATGTTTTTGATTTGGAGGATGGATTTGGAGGCTTATTGCATGTGTGAAATTGATTTGAATGATATTATTGTAATATTGGTTCAATTTAATCATTTGATGATATGTTGTCATTTTAGAGTGTTATGACCACTCTTGTAATGCCTAGAATTATTCTTGGGTGATTCAATTGTGGTGGCTTGGATTGGTGTTGTGATTAATTTGATTAATGTTGAAAAAATTGGATTAAAGCATGACAAATTGATTATTTTGTTACAAAAATCAGATCTGGAAAAACTGGATTTATTGTGATGAAAATAATGTCGTATAAATGTATTGGATGTGTTTTGGGTGTTGGAACAATTTCCGGAAACTGTTTCGGAATTGAAATATGCGAAAACGGCGAAAAACGTGTTACCGGGTGACTTTTGGGCCAACCAGGTGACGGCTGCCCAAAGAGTGAATTTTTCATTGTTCGGGCAGCCCATGAACTGCCCAAATACTATTGGGGCTGACCTGGGCAACTCTTATGTGTATTGGGTGGTCGGTTCAGTCAAAAACACGTTTTATGCCATTTTACGGAAAAATATTTTCATAAAAGTTTCGCAATATTTCTTATCTATTTATGTCGTTATTTGATATCAAATAAATATGTTTAGGTGAAATATGAATGAATTATTCATATTGGATATTGAATAATTTATTCGGTAATTTAAAAAATTTTAAAATTATTGATTTCACCCGAACCGCGAGCTTCCACTGCGCCCTCGCCAAAACCCCAACAGATATCTGTTATGGTACTGTTGAACGTACAACACTAGCATATAGGAAAGGTCGGTATGATCTCCAAAGTCTAAGGACTTCGGAAGAAACTAAAACTTGATCGGAAAAACTAGAAATCGACCTCAGAGTGGCGTCACTTGTAGGCCATCCCACTCTGAAGTAAAGGTACTCTGAGATCAATTCAGTCTGGTCTAAACCTAATCTGGAGAGGATATACCCCATTACATATGAGAATACAATGTAAGTATTTCAACTCCAATATTAGTACTCTGAAGTAGATGATGTCTTGTACCACTCTAAGTTTAGCTTTATCTGTCACGAAATCCAATTTCATATCCATAATTCACCACTCATGAATTATGACGACAACGGATAATCTCGCTAAGCTATGCAAGTCGAGGTCATTGCATACGTATAATCCCTTCGTCACAGGCTATCCATATTATACCTGGTTGTTGGGGTTTCTAAGGTCAAACAAGATCATTTCAAGCATAAAATCATGTGAATACGTAAAAAAAGTATGGCAGAAATATACTTACAATGCTTGCTTGGATGGATGTGTTGATAACAAAATTTTGCTTCCTTTGAAAGTCTTCAAGCTTTCTTTGAATGAGTTGAGCTCCAAGCTTGAGTGATTTGAGATTCCAAGCTCAATGGGAAAGTTCCCTAACACCTTAGTATTAATCTTTGATGTGTGCTAGCACTTGAAAAATTGCAACAATTTTTCACCTTGTTCTTGAAAGTTTCGGCCAAGCCAAAATTGGGCGTGAATGAGAGAGATAAGATAAGAGTGAAAATGTTGACTTGTTATTTTGAATTTCCAAAAAACAAAATGATATACCAAAAATCTAATGTTTGGTAAATGTCTTTCATCTCACCAACTTGTGTGTTAAACAAGTTATCAACCACCCATCAAATTCCATCAACTAAAAGTTGATTAAAGTGACTAGGTGATGTGACTAGTGATGTGACTTGTGGGCCCCACTTGATTCAAAATCCAAGTGGGCCCGCAAACACTTTCCGGACTCGGGTTCGTTAATTCCGAATTAACGAAATTTTCGTTGCGACGTAATTAAATCAAATTTAATTAAATAATTATGCCTAGTTAAATTACTATTAAATCGCTCGCGAATTAATTCTAAATTAATTTGTTTGCCCGAATTAAAATCCAATTTTAATTCCGTTATGAAATATAATTTCATATAATATATCGAATATATTATTTAATCGATTAATTCCGAATTAATCGTTCTCTCTTTTATTTGAATTTTATCCCAGATAAATTCTCGCCGTAATTAATCCTAGATTAATTTTCTCTCTCTTCTAATTAATCCCAGATTAATTATGTTCGAGTCATACGTCATCGGTGAATCTTCGGGAAGCGACCCATGAGATCCCCAGATATGTTGGCAGTAAATCCAGTCGTCGGACTATCCGAACACGTGCGTACCTCGTACCACGTTCTTACCGATTTACGAGACATGGTTGGCTTCTAGCAAAGAGGCGTACACAGAACCTGTTAAAGTCCCGGACGACCAAAACCAAAGCGTATTGATTGTCGCAAGTACTAGCGATGCAAGTCTCAGGTTAAGACCAAATACACCTACCCTGAATCGGATTCCCATAGACACATAGTCATACTACCAATGGGATTCCGAGGGGTCTATCTAGAGCGAAGCTGTTTCTGTACCATCGGTAAACACAACCTCCTATCGCACTTGCATAAGTATCCAATATTTAAATATATGAGAACTATGTTGTTACGCTTCCATAACACGCACAAGTGCAATACTAGTCTATTCTGCATTACCGATGTCCAGTCTCGATAATACTACGGCTAGGGATTTAATGATTAAACCTTTGTGGATTGATATTGTCTCATATCTTATAATCCGGAACTAATCATAAGGACTTTTATCATTTATATATATAAGTAATCTAATTACAAAATGATAAAATGCAATTTTCCATTGTCACATAGTTAATTTGTACAAAAACCACAATGTCTTTTACAAATAGTGACACTATGGTGTCATAATTGTCCAAAAATCTCCCACTTGGCCTATAGCGAGTCACTCAAACATCTAACACTTGAACTATGTACATGTCGCTCAAACTTTTACTGAGGAATAGCTTTCGTCAGCGGATCTGCAATGTTGTCCTCTAATGCGACCTTCTCGATCTTCACATCGCCACGATGTATGATCTCACGAATCAAATGGAAACGTCGAAGAACATGCTTGGATCGTTGATGAGACCACGGTTCCTTAGCCTGCGCTATAGCCCCGTTATTGTCACAATACAATGGAACGGACTCAGCTACTAACGGAACTACTCCTAATCCAATTAGGAATTTACGGATCCAAACTGCCTCTTTTGCTGCTTCAACTGCAGCAATATACTCCGCTTCTGTTGTTGAATCGGCAACAGTCTCTTGCTTGGAAGATTTCCAGCTTACTGCTCCATTGTTCAAACAAAATATGTACCCAGATTGCGACTTACAGTCGTCTTTATTGGTTTGGAAACTTGCATCGGTAAACCCAGTTCCCTCAAGTTCTCCATCTCCATAGATTAATAAAGCATCCTTAGTTCGTCTAAGATACTTAAGGATATTCTCAACCGCCATCCAATGACCATCATCTGGATCGGCCTGATAGCGACTACACATGCTCAAATCATACGAGACATCAGGTTGCGTACATATCATGGCATACATGATCGATCCGACTGCCAAAGTGAACAGGATCTGACTCATGTTGTCTCTCTCATCTTGAGTTTTAGGACACAAGTCTTAGATAGAGTGACGCCATGTGACACTGGCAACAGTCCCCTCTTAGACTGTTCCATGTTGAATCTCTTCAACACTTTGTAAATGTACGTGCTTTGGGAGAGTCCAAGAAGCTTTCTAGATCTATCCCGGTAGATCTTTATTCCTAGAATAAAGGCTGATTCTCCCAAATCTTTCATGGAGAATTTTAATGAAAGCCAAGCTTTCACCGATTGTAGCATGGGAATGTCATTGCCAATAAGCAATACATCATCGACATAAAGGACAATGAATTTAAGTGCGCTCCCACTAACCTTCTTATATACACAAGGATCATCCTCGTTTTGAATGAAATCATATTCTTGTATGATCTCATCAAAATGTTGGTTCCAAGAACGCGGTGCTTGCTTCAATCCATAAATGGATCTATTTAACTTGAAAACATTGTATGTATGTTTATGTACGACAAAATCATCAGGTTGTTGTATATAAACATCCTCCAAAAGGTTTCCGTTAAGGAAAGCGATTTTGACGTCCATCTGCCATATCTCGTAATCGAAATATGCATCAATAGCAAACATAATCCGAATGGATTTAATCATGGCAACAGGTGAAAATGTTTCGTCGTAATCGACACCATGTCGTTGACGATACCCTTTCGCTACAAGCCTAGCTTTGTACGTTTGTATGTTGCCATCCATGTCGGTCTTCTTCTTAAAGACCCATTTGCAACCAATAGGCTTTACGCCTTCGGGTGCATCAATCAGTGTCCAAACTTGGTTGGTGTACATGGAATCCATTTCGGACTTCATGGCATCTTGCCATAAACCGGAGTCGAAACCTTGTATCGCTTCCTTATACGTAGTCGGTTCGTCTTCCTCAATAAGATTAATATATACATGAGGTAAGATCAGAAACCCATACCTCTCAGGTTGTTTTCTGACTCTATCCGATCTACGCGGTTCTTGTGTATTCGAAGATTATGGTACAGTCTCATCCCTGATAAACTGTTCGTGTTCCGTTAAGGATTATGTGCCAGAAACAGTATCACTCCGATTTTCATCGAGTTCTACTTTCCTCCCACTTATCACTGCATTTAGGAATTCCTTCTCAAGGAAAACCGCATGTAGAGCAACAAATACTTTGTTCTCTTGTGGGTGATAGAAGTAATTGTAGGGGTTATTTAGGGGGTGAATTCGGTAAAGCAGCGGAAGCGGTGAAAATCCGATTTTCAGATTTCAAAAATTTTTCTCGGATTAATTAAATAAACATATTTATTTAATATTCCAATAATCAAATTATGAAAATAAATTCAATAAAACAATTTTAAGTGAATTTACCGAAATGCCCTTGCTTTGTATTTTTGTCCATTTTAGTCCGAAATTGATCCAATCAATTTTGAATGATTCTAAATCATTTCTAAGATGAACTTATGATGTTCAAAACATCAAAACACCAAAGAAACCAAAATCCCCAAATTCTTACACAAAAGCCGTGAGCCTCACTAAGGTTCAATTTTGTGCATTTTGCACTTTCATGCTTCAAGACACATCCAAATGATATCCAATCAACATGAAACTTTATATGCATCATATACACACATAAATACACAACATATATGAAAAGCCCCAAATTTGGAATTAGTTAAGAACCTTAATTTTTCAATTTCCACAAATTGGACAAATTAGACCAAATGATATCTAAGTGTAGAAGATGTCTCATGTGCCCACAATGGCATCTCAAGTCTAAGAATCACAAGTGCTACTCAACCCAAGAAGATTCTTATTGACGCTGGTGTACCATCCATTAAGAATCTTCGGTGAGTCGTTCAGTGTTTATCCGCTATAAACACCTACACGTCTATACTAGTCTCCAAGACTTATGGTTCATTGAGAAACCATTGGAATCATATATTCCAGTATACGACATGTACCGGTCTCATCGGGTTTACTATACTGACCAAGTAGTGTAAACCTTGACCAGGAACTGTCTGAGAATGATAACGTCATGATACATCTCAATGTCAGTTGCGACGCTTTTGCAACTGTATCATGACTAATCATTCTAGGGTCATTACGTCTTTACCATATAGAAAGATAGATTATATTATAGAAACTGCATATATTATTCATAATAATAATGTTTTACAGAAGTATTTAACAGAAATACAACCGGGAATTGGCGCTCTGAGCACCAACCCCAACAAAATCTCCCACTTGCTCTAGTGCCAATATCGATTGTATCTAATACCCATCGACTCCACGTGTTTATCAAACAACTTCGGAGGTATGGCCTTCGTCAGCGGGTCTGCTACATTATCTTCACTTGGTACCTTGCACAGGACAATATCCCCTCGCGACACGATCTCTCGAATGATGTGGTACTTCCGTTCCACATGCTTCGACTTCTGATGCGCCCTCGGTTCCTTTGCTTGCGCAATGGCTCCAGTATTATCACAGTATAACGGAATGGCATTCTCGATACTTGGGACAACTCCCAATTCTGTGATAAAGTTCTTTATCCACACAGCCTCTTTTGCAGCTTCAGAAGCTGCAATATATTCCGCCTCAGTGGTGGAATCAGCTGTCGATCCCTGTTTGGAACTCTTCCAACAAACTGCACCTCCGTTAAGGGTAAAGACAAATCCAGATGTAGACTTTCTATCATCGGGATCGATTGGAAATCGAGTCTGTATACCCATTAACTTGCAGTTCGTTTCCTCCATATATAATCAACTTATCCTTAGTACCTTTAAGATACTTTAGGATATGTTTAATGGCCATCTAATGGTCATTACCTGGATTGGACTGATATCGACTGGCTACGCTAACAGCGAAACTGTTATCAGGCCTCGTACATAACATGACATACATTATGCTACCCAAACACGAAGCATAAGGTTGGTTAGACATTCTCTAACCTTCTCATCTTCTGTTTGTGGACACATCTTCTTAGAAAGATGAATCCCATGTCTGAACGGTATGTTTGCTGTCTTACAGTTACCAAAGCTATACCGTTCCAAGATCTTATCTACATACGTTGATTGGGATAACCCAATCAGCCTCCTTTGTCTATCTCTATAGAGTTTTATCCCTAAAACATAGGAAGCTTCTCCCAGGTCCTCCAATGATTAGGATGTCATCAACATATAGGACTAAAAATACGACCATGCTCCCACTGGCCTTCTGATACACACAGGATTCTTCCGAATTCTTGAGAAAACCAGACGATCTAATAATCTCATCGAATCGAAGATTCCAACTTCGTGAAGCTTGTTTAAGTCCATAAATGGACTTCTTAAGCTTACATACCATACCCGAGGTTTCGCTGGACGTGAAACCTTCCGGCTGTTCCATATAGATTTCTTCATCAAGAAATCCATTTAGAAAAGCCGTTTTGACATCAATTTGCCAAAATCTCGTAGTCATGATACGCAGCTATAGAAAGCAAAATCCGGATAGACTTAAGCATTGCTACCGGCGAAAAAGTTTCATCGTAGTCGACGCCAGGTCGCTGCGTGTAACCTTTTGCTACCAGTCGGGCCTTGTAAGTTTCAACCTTACCGTCAGGCCCTCGCTTCCTTTTGTAAACCCATTTACAACCGATAGGAACAATTCCTTCGGGAAGCGGAATCAAGTCCCAAACTTGATTTTCATGCATTGAGTCTATCTCGGATTTCATGGCACTTTGCCATTTCACGGAGTCGATGTCCAACATCGATTCTCTATAGGTGAAAAGATCTGTTTCTTCAACTAAGAGAACATCCAGACTCTTTTCTTGTATCAAATACAAGCGTTCAGGAGGTCTAGATACCCTTTCCGACCTACGGAGTGTGTGTGTTGAAGGTCCTTCATCTACTTGAACTTCAGGTTCCTCTGTTGGTTCGTTGTTTTCAGATTGGACTTCATCAAGCTCAACCTGTCTATGATCACCTCCTTCAGACAAAAATTCTACTTCTAGAAATTTTACGAAGCAAGCTACGAACACATTTCGATGCTCGGTATCATAGAACAGATATCCCTTCGTGTTCGAGGGATATCCAACAAACCTAAACTTTTGCCCTCGAGGCGAAAGCTTACTTTGCTGAGTTACCCTGACATAGGCAGGACAACCCCAAACCTTAATATAATTAAGATTCGGTCTCCTACCGAACCATATCTGATACGGTGTCGTAGGAACAGCCTTTGAAGGAATCTTATTCAAAAGATGTGCGGCTGTTAAGAGACAGTAGCCCCATAAGTAATAGGGCAAATCTGTGAAACTCAACATCGATCGGACCATATCCAATAAAGTCCGATTTCTCCTTTCAGATACACCATTGTGCTGTGGGTACCTGGAGGAGTATATTGAGCGAGAATCCCATTCTCCTTCATATAATCCATGAACTCACCACTCATATATTCGCCGCCTCGATCTGATCGAAGGCATTTAATATATTTACCAGTTTGTTTTTCTACTTCATTTCGGAACTCTTTGAACTTTTCAAAGGTTTCCGATTTATGTCGCATCAAATACACATAACCATACCGTGACAAATCATCGGTAAAGGTAACGAAGTACGAATAACCACTGTGAGCAGTTTGACTTAGTGGACCACATACATCAGAATGTACGAGTTCCAGTAAGTTTGTGGCGCGGTGTCCAACACCAGAAAATGGGGCTTTGGTCATCTTACCCTGAATACAGGATTCACAAGTTGGATAGGACTCAATGGTAAGATCTGATATCAAACCATTCCTAACCAATTGGGTAAGGCGTTTAACGCCAATGTGACCAAGTCTCATATGCCAAAGTTCAGTATTATTAATTACAGGTAAACTACGTTTATTAACTCCAGTATTTAATATATCTTTTGAAGTTTGCAATGTATAATGACCATGCTGGTTTGGACAACTAAGGATCTGAATATTTTTTTATCATATAAATACAAAGAACTATTCTTAATATTAATACAATAGCCTTCTGTATCCAATACAAAAAGTGATATAATATTAGCGACACATCCTGGTACAAAATGACAGTCATATAACAAAAGTGTCCCATTCGGCAATGAGATCTCGCATACTCCCACTGCAACTGCATCCAAAGAGTCTCCACTCCCGAACCGCAACTGCATCTCTCCAGGCTTCAGTTTCCTACTTTCCTTCAGCACCTGCAACGAATTGCAAATGTGAATGGGACAAGCAGAATCTAAAATCCACCTGGATGTAACGGCTTCACAAGCCAAAGATAAATCAATAACTGGAAAAATAAAAGTACATGATGTAGAAGCTCTGTCTCTCCTCACTTGGGCAATGTAATCAGGACAGTTCATTTTCCAGTGCCCAACCTTGCCGCAGTGGTGGCATTTGTCTTCAGAAGCCCTTTTGGGCTTTGCAATCTTCGCCTGTTGTTGAGGACCAAAAGCCTTCTTCTTCTTCTTCTTCTTGCCTTTCTTGTTCTTTCCCTTGGACCATCCTTGGGAAGAAGCCGAAAGAGAAGTAGTTCTAGGAGGGCGAGTCGGTACTCCCTTCTTAAGGTCCTCTTCTGCCGTGAGCAACATCCTATGTAGCTCCTGGTAGGTACAGACAGTCCCGTGCATGTTGAAGTACATCACGAACTGGCGAAATGAAGCTGGCAGTGAACCAAGAATGACACTCCTCCCGAGAATGTCATTCAAGATGAGATTATGTTGCCTCAATTGATCGATCAAATCGATCATCTGAAGAACATGTGGGCTGACACTCTGCCCCTCATCCAGACGCGCATGGAACAGTTCCATGGCGACTTTGTGAACAATAACTTGTTCCTGGTTCTCAAACGATTGTCTCAATCGCGTCATCATACTATAGGAATCTAACATACCATAGTACTGTTGCTTGAGTTTCGGAGATAGTGAACTAAGGATGTATGATTTAACCCTTAAATCATCATCCTTCCAAGTTTCAAAAACTTGGCGTTCCTCCTCCGAAACATCCTCGCCCACTGCAAGGGGCAACGGACCCTCAAGAACATAACCCAGCTTCTCGGAATCGAGGACAATCCTCAAGTCCAATTCCCAGTCTGCAAAGTTTTCAGCGCCTTTCAGTTTGTTCGCATCAAGCATACGCGCAAACTGATTTGTGGATTGTGCCGCCATCGCCAATCTATCATATAGATCACGAAAAACGGTTAGCAGAAATAAAGCAGTTTCATATAATATCAAAAGCATAAACTAGATAATGGATTTTTAATCTAATATGCCCCTCCCACTAAATCATGCAATACTGTAATCCCAAAACAGAATACAAATATTTAATAATTAAATTAAATACTAATAGTGAAAAGTGGATCCCGTGAATATATTTCGGCTCACAGTAGAGGCACGGTCTCGCCTACGTATTCATCAGGTAGACAACTCGTTTGTCAATCATTCACTAATGACTCCTAAGTATCCGGTCTTGGCCGTTTCTCATTGTCGCTGCGAAGGCAGGCCCAAAAGGAGACGTACCAAGGTTAAACTCGTCAATGATAAACTCAAGTTACTTACGTAATTCTGACAGCTAGGGCACGTTCAGAATTCCGCTTTTACTTGAATTTACCTAGTATCTGATATACATCCGGTATAAATAAATCTTTATCGGCTACATCCTCACAGCAGAGGCACGGTCTCGGATGTAGTCACAAAGAATTATTCATAAACCGTATTGACAAGACGGATCATATAACATGCATCAAATACATAATTACATTTAAACCTTATTATTAGGATTTTCCGCTAAGTGTCATACACCCTAAATCTAACCATTTAGATCCTAATAAGCATGCACAAAGTCAAGAAAACATGATTAAACATTGATTCAATGAAGGCAAATCATTTTAGTGGCCTAGAATCAGACTCGCTCTGATACCATTTTGTAGGGGTTATTTAGGGGGTGAATCCGGTAACGCAGCAGAAGCGGTGAAAATCCGATTTTCAGATTTCAAAAATTTTTCTCGGATTAATTAAATAAACATATTTATTTAATATTCCAATAATCAAATTATGAAAATAAATTCAATAAAACAATTTTAAGTGAATTTACCGAAATGCCATTGCTTTGTATTTTTGTCCATTTTAGTCCGAAATTGATCCAATCAATTTTGAATGATTCTAAATCATTTCTAAGGTGAACTTATGATGTTCAAAACATCAAAACACCAAAGCAACCAAAATCCCCAAATTCTTACACAAAAGCCGTGAGCCTCACTAAGGTTCAATTTTGTGCATTTTGCACTTTCATGCTTCAAGACACATCCAAATGATATCCAATCAACATGAAACTTTATATGCATCATATACACACATAAATACACAACATATATGAAAAACCCCAAATTTGGAATTAGTAAGACCCTTAATTTTTCAATTTCCACAAATTGGACAAATTAGACCAAATACATTAAATCAATTATTTCAATCATCATTCTTCCATCCAATCCAAGTCTCAACACAATGAAACAACTCAAGATCAAATCTAGGTCATTTAAGAGTGGGTCAATAACTCTAGATTAGCAACTTGGTTTCCAAAACCTTAAAAGAATGCTTACAACTACAATAGTCACAAACTTCCTTCATCACACATGCTCAACACTTCCAACAAAACTTCCATCCAACAAAACACAAAGAATAAAGAAAAGAATAACTTAAGAACATCATAAGATGTAGCCTAGATCATAAGGAACATTTTCCTATCTAATAGTAAGTTGAGAAAACTTACTAAATCCAAGCATTTTCTTTGATTTTATCCTTTCTCCTTCACAAGCTTCTTTGGTTTTCTTTCAATGGAGTTTAGGTTAAAGTGTATTAGGTTAACATGAAAGTGAAATGAAAATCAATTTATACTTGTTCCATTTTGCCTTTGGCCGAAAATGCCAAGGCAAATACAAGATAAATAAATTTCAATTTCATTTCAAATTATGTAATCAACTTGCATAAATATCTTATAAACTACTTTATTAGATATTTATTTTGGTCAACAAATGCAACTAATGTCATTTACTTTAAATATCCTAACATAAGATATTTATATTTTAATTAATTTAATCATTTAACAATTAAATAATTAATTAATTAATCAAATACAAATATATTAAATATATGTATAATATTTACATTAAATATTAAAAACATATATTCATTTAGGATAAAAGTCAAATAACTCATTTTGACTATTAATTAATGTGTATTTAAATTAATCAAGTATTAAATGTAAATACACAATAATTAGGCAAATGACTATCTAGTCTCTTTAGCATGTATCTTGCGTTTAACCATTAAACGATTTTATAAATAATCAATATTATTTATTTATGTTGCTCTAGTGCTCAACGAGTATGTTTCATTATTGAGACTCTCTAGGTTCAGGTATATCCGTCACAAAATCTAATTTCGTGTCCATAATCTATCCACCGTAGATTATGACGATCACGGATAATCTCGCTGAACCATACAGGTCGAGGTCATCGCAAATGTATAATTCCTCCGTCACAGGTATCCGGATAAATCCCAGAGATATAGATGTAAACGTCAAATCTCTATCGGGATTATCCAGTCGATTATTCTATTAGCAATCTCAAAAGAATGTTTAGAACTAGCTTCTAAACTTTACCACGGGCCCATGGTTTTATCTGATTGCTAATCATATGGACTACCTATGCTCTGGTACACAGAACTGACGGATCCTATCTTGATACACATAGGACACCCTGAGGATCTATCTACACCCAACGAACATGCGGAGGTCTGATCTTAATAGATCGGTGACGTGACTGCCGTCTAAGTGTAGAAGATGTCTCATGTGCCCACAATGGCATCTCAAGTCTAAGAATCACAAGTGCTACTCAACCCAAGAAGATTCTTATTGACGTTGGTGTACCATCCATTAAGAATCTTCGGTGAGTCGTTCAGTGTTTATCCGCTATAAACACCTACACGTCTATACTAGTCTCCAAGACTTATGGTTCATTGAGAAACCATTGGAATCATATATTCCAGTATACGACATGTACCGGTCTCATCGGGTTTACTATACTGACCAAGTAGTGTAAACCTTGACCAGGAACTGTCTGAGAATGATAACGTCATGATACATCTCAATGTCCGTTGCGACGCTTTTGCAACTGTATCATGACTAATCATTCTAGGGTCATTACGTCTTTACCATATAGAAAGATAGATTATATTATAGAAACTGCATATATTATTCATAATAATAATGTTTTACAGAAGTATTTAACAGAAATACAACCGGGAATTGGCGCTCTGAGCACCAACCCCAACAGTAATATCATTTGGTTTCCCTAGGATATCCTACAAATATACATATATCCGATTTGGGTTCTAGTTTGATACCTTCCAAATGTTTGACGTATGCCTGGCATCCCCAAATCTTCAGGAATGAGAAACTCGTTTCTTTCCTGTCCATATCTCATACGGAGTCTGTTGAACAGACTTTGACGGAACCTTATTCAAAATAAGTATTGCACTGTTCAATGTATATCCCCAGAAAGAAATATATAGCTCTGTGCGACTCATCATCGACCTTACCATGTCCAACAAAGTTCGGTTTCTCCGTTCGGACACACCGTTTAATTGAGGTGTTCTGGGAGGTGTCCATTGTGAAAGAATACCATACTCTTTCAAGTAATCAAGAAACTCATTACTCAAGTATTCTCCACCACGGTCCGATCGTAATATTTTAATACTTTTGCCGGTCTGTTTTTCAACTTCGTGTCGAAATTCTTTGAATTTCTCAAAGGTTTCCTACTTGTGTCTCATAAGATACACATAACCATAACGCGATGCATCATCCGTAAAGGTTACGAAGTATTCATATCCACCTATAGCCTAGCTAGACATGGGCCCACATACGTCACTATGAACGAGGACTAACAGTTCGGTGGCACGTACACCTTTACCACTAAAAGGTGTTTTAGGTATTTTGCCTAATAAACAAGATTCGCAGACGTCATATGAATTTGGATCAAATTCGTCCAAGTACCCACTCTTCGAAAGTATATATATCTGAGTCTTGATAATATGTCCCAGACGACAATGCCATATATAAGTTTCATCTTTGTTACTTAGTTTAAGCCTTTTGTTTGTTACATTATATGTTTGAGATTGATTTATATTCAAAATATAAAGACCATTATTCACATCAACACTGCATATCTCCATATCATTTTTATACATAAAACACCCAGTGTTTCTAAAAACAAAAGTATAGCCACATTGGGCCAATAAAGATACAGATATAATATTCCTAGTCAAACTAGGTATATAATAACAGTCTGAAAGATTAAGTACATGCCTCGATAGCAGTTCTAAAATATAAGTCCGAACGGACAAAACGACGACTCGAGTCTCATTTCCAACGCGGAGGTCAATCTCTTCTAAGGCCAGTCTCCTGCTAATCTACAGATCATGCACATCAGTACATATATGAGTACCACAACCAGAATCAAAAATCCAATTTTTAAAACTAGAAGTATACATGTTTATTTCTATAACAGACATACCTGAAGCCGGTGCCTTGCCCGCTTTGATTTCCTTCATGTGCGCCTTGTACTCACGGAAGTCACGCTTCCAGTGACCCTGTTTGCCACACTGCAGGCATACATCTTGGGATTTGCCCTTAACCTTCCCATAAGACTTTGACGATTTGGCCTTGCCCTTCTTCTTCTTCTTTTTCTTCTTCTTTACACCTCCAGTAGCCTTCAGCCAAGCCTTGGGAGACTGAGATGTTGAAGCGAAGTGCGGCTCGCACTTTTTTCCATTCAATAGCTCTTTTTCTGCTTCACGCAGCATTGACATCAGCTCTCCAAGAGTATGGTCTTGGTTCATCATATTGTAGTTCATGATGAACCCGCTCCAACTGTCAGAAAGAGACTGCAAGATCAAATCTATAGAAGTCTCAGCCTCAAAGGTTATGCCTAGCTGACCCAGCTGTCAATGTCAGCAATCATCTGTGACATATGGTGCTCAACAGATGTACCCTATGACATTCGTGAGCGAAAGAGCTTTTAATGCAATTCATATATTTGCGATCTAAGGTCAGATCGATGAAGGTCCTTCAATTTTTCCATCATAGTATAGGGATCCAATCTTTTATTTTGGCGACGAAATTGAGGGGTCATCGCAGCGAGCATGACAGACTAAGCAGTTGAGTTGTCATCACTATGAGTCTTCCAAATCTCAAGCTCAAGCGGCTGCTCATTTCCGGGCTTAGGCCTGAGGGGTCTCTCTATCGTTTAGAGCATCCTCTCAGCCCCCAGGACAATCCTGAGGTTCATATCTCAATCAGGAAAATTCGTGCCATTAAAGACATTTTTGCCCATAATAATGTCTCTAACTCCGATCTTTCTAGCCATCTTAATTGCAATAGTCAAACTATTCAATTAACGATATTTGGATACAGTCCAACTGTTACAAGAAAAATAATAAAATATTAGTCCAACTAATAAATATTTAATTGACGAAATAATTTGAAAGCGCGTAATGCCAAGTATTTGAACGAAATTGCAAATTCAATAATGGCCTCCCACTATTTTTCGCGAGCCTCTAATCCACTGTTGAGTACTCGGGAAACCTAGTTTTCTAGTGGGGCTAGGATCCCGTTAAATAACACACAACCTTGACTTTGGCCAACAGCTGTATGATATTTAACTAGTATATCTCTAAGGTCAATTGGATCTTATCCAATTCCTAGATCCGGTAGTGACCTCCAAGCCGAAACATATATACAATATATGCCATTAAAATCCAATATATTTTCCTAACCTTTTTTCCTCTGAATCAACTAAGTCTTGGCTTTGGCTCAACAAGCTTATGATTCCAGTTAAGCAGAACTCATTGACCTTGGAAAGCTTCGTAATCGATGTCGATGAACAAGAAGTGATCTTGACTTTGGCTAACAAATCACAACTTGGGCAAGACATACGATATGGAACAAAGCCTCATGTTCAACACATCCGCGTGGACAAAGATCTTGACTTGGGCAACAAACTAATGTCAATCTTGGATCTTGAGAATGAATCATTCAATGGAAGGAAACGTTTAATATTTGATTGAGGGTTTTTCGCGTAATTGGCAACCAATTAATTATCTTTGATTAGGTCTCATCATACATCCTTAAGGCATGCATTCTAAAAGCATAATAAGGCACAATAAATAAATTAATATGATATGCGGATGGATATCTCACAAATTATTCCTAGAACAAATCACTCATTTTCCCTCTCCCCGGCTAGCACTATTCTAACTTCTACCCAATTACATAATACATCAAAAACCCCATTACATTGAGGGAAATAGGTGAGAAGAGAATTACAAAGAATCGAGAGATAAAGGCTGGACACGTAGGTCCAATTTAATAGATTCTAAATTTATTACAATAATTTCCAAAATTGCCCTCACCCATCTAATATCCATCTGATATACATTATTCATACAACACATCCATGTATTCACACAAAGCATGTTATTCAATCAATCTAATCCAATTAATTAATCTTTGAATTAAGTGATCATCCAATGTTCATACAACGATTTGATTTGCGCGAGTCCAACTCGTTTAAGAATAAGTACTCAAGTACGAATTCTTGAATTATATCGAACTACAATTTTAATCCGATTTAATTTGTATTCAATACTAATTCCTTATTTAATTCCAAATTAAATAATTACACTTTAACAATGTGCATTTACGACTTAGATTCTAATCTAATCTTAATGGGTCTCAAAGTCCATTAACATCCATGTCAAGTAATTAAAGTCCAATGGGCTTTCGATAATTTATTAAGGCATGGACTTTGGCAACCAAAGCCCAATAAGAATCACCATTTGCACAAAAATTAATTTTGGCCCATTAGGCCAATTAATTATTTAAAGGCCCATTTATTATATTGGACTTAATGGAATGGTTTTTAGGCCCAATTTGGATCCAATCCAATTGTCATAAACCAACTTGGCCCAAATACAATAATTTTGCCCAATTCCAAATTAAGCCTAACTAATTATATTTTAATATTCCAATATCATGATTTAATTAAATAAAGTGTATAGCCACAATTAATATTCAAATCAACATTTCCAAAATACAAATTTACATAATTAATCATGCTTTATTATATTCAAACACAGGTCCAACATTATTGAAACAAAATCAAGTCATTAACATGTTCATTTGGTCACGACAATGGAGGGATTTTTTATATTAATTTTGATTTCAATCCACTAAATCACAACTAATATATCCAAGGATTTTAAATGCATCCAATGATTTAAAAAACAAATCACCATGACCTATGGTTCAAGTACATTCGGCCAAGCTAATGTATTTGGGGAAAATTAATCCAATTAATTTTTCATCAAATTGATCATGCATAACTCTAAGTTATATAAGCATACTCAACACAATAATTTGATTAATCATGCTCAAATCAAAAATACCCAAATTTTAGATTATGAACCCTAATTCAATTTCATGCTCAAATAGGCTCATGATACCATTGTTGGGGTTTCTAAGGTCAAACCAAGATCATTTCAAGCATAAATCATTTGAATACGTAAAGAAGTATAGCAGAATATCTTACAATGCTTGGTTGGATGGATGTGTGGTTGATAACAAAATTTTGCTTCCTTTGAAAGTCTCCAAGCTTTCTTTGAATGAGGTTGAGCTCCAAGCTTGAGTGATTTGAGATCCAAGCTCAATGGAAAGTTTCCCTAAAACCTTAGTATGAGAATCTTTGATGTGTGCTAGCACTTGAAAAATTGCAACAATTTTTCACCTTGTTCTTGAAAGTTTCGGCCAAGCCAAAATTGGGAGAGAAAAAATTCACTTGGGCGTGAATGAGAGAGATAAGATAAGAGTGAAAATGTTGACTTGTTATTTTGAATTTCCAAAAAACAAAATGAATACCAAAAAACTAATGTTTGGTAAATGTCTTTCATCTCACCAACTTGTGTGTTAAACAAGTTATCAACCACCCACCAAATTCCATCAACTAAAAGTTGATTAAAGTGACTAGTGATGTGACTAGTGATGTGACTTGTAGGCCCCTTGATTCACAATCCGAGTGGGCCCGCAAACACATTCCGGGCTCGGGTTCGTAATTCCGAATTAACGAAATTTCCGTTGCGACGTAATTAAATCAAATTTAATTAAATAATTATGCCTAGTTAAATTACTATTAAAGTCGCTCGCGAATTAATTCTAAATTAATTCGTTTGCCCGAATTAAAATCCAATTTAATTCCGTTATGAAATATAATTTCATATAATATATCGAATATTTATTTAAATCAATTAATTCCGAATTAATCGTTCTCTCTCTTTTTTGAATTTTATCCCAGATAAATCTCACCGTAATTAATCCTAGATTAATTTTCTCTCTCTTCTAATTAATCCCAGATTAATTATGTTCGAGTCATACGTCATCGGTGAATCTTTGGGAAGCGACCCATGAGATCCCTGGATATGTTGGCAGTAAATCCGGCCGTCGAACTATCTGAACACGTGCGTACCTCGTACCACGTTCTTACCGATTTACGAGACATGATTGGCTTCTAGCAAAGCGTCGTGCCTACCCAATTCTCCAGAAATATTCTTTAAGGAATATATAATCTATAACATGCGTAGTATACATAGTATTGCGTATTGCGATCCAGTATCAGATGTCACATGCAAGGCCTGAGGCTGGAATAGTGTCTGCCCCGTACGAAGCATATATTGGATCACAAGCAACTAGTCTCTATAATCGGATAATCATGACCTTGTCATATTATCCCGATAGTTGCAACATAATAGAGAACCGGTTCTGTATCCCTGCGGGATCATCATCTCCATATGACTAAGTAATACTTTCGTTTTGACATCACACCCAATACACTACGATTCTCAATAAACCCAGAAGAGGCGTACACAAAACTGTTAAAGTCCCGGACGACCAAAACCAAGCGTATTGATTGTCGCAAGTACTAGCGATACAAGTCTCAGTTAAGACCAATTACACCTACCCTGAATCGGATTCCCATAGACACATAGTCATACTACCAATGGGATTCCGAGGGGTATATCCAGAGCGAAGCTGTTTCCGTATCATCGGTAAACACAACCTCCTATCGCACTTGTATAAGTATCCAATACTTAAATATATGAGAACTATGTTGTTACGTTTCCATAACACGCACAAGTGCAATACTAGTCGATTCTGCATTATCGATGTCCAGTCTCGATAATACTACGACTAGAGATATTTAATGATTAAACCTTTGTGGATTGATATTGTCTCATATCTTATAATCCGAACTAATCATAAAGACTTTTATCATTTATATATACAGTAATCTAATTACAAAATGATAAAATACAATTTCCATTGTCACATAGTTAATTTGTACAAAAACCACAATCTCTTTTACAAATAGTGACGCTATGGGTCATAATTTTCGAACCCCGGGATATAGATAAGAACGTCAAATCCTTTGGTATAATATAGTCGACTTTCAAATTTACGATCTCTAAATAACACTCGGAACTCGCTTCCGAATTTATACCACGACCATGGATTTACTAGATCGCAAACCGTGTAGGAAACCCTATGCCTTGTACACAGGACTGACGGATTCTATCTTGATACGCACTGGATATCATGAGCATCAGTCCACACCCAACGAACAAGCGGATGTCTGATCTAAATAGACCGGTGACATGACTGTCATCAAAGTGTGGAGGATAACTCATATATCCACTGTGGTATCTCAAGTCGAAGGACCCTATGCTCGCTCAACTCGAGAGATTCCTATTGACGTTGGTGTACCATCTATTAGGAAATCTCCAGTGAGTTGTTCAGTGTTTATCAAATAAACACCTACATTTCATATACGAGTCTCTCGAGACTCCTGATTCATTGAGATGAACCATCGGACCAAGTCACGATATACGACATGTACTAGTCTCAGTGGATTTTACTAACCGACTCGTGTTAGTAAATCTTGACCAGGAACTTTATTTAAGGATATACAACTTATAGTGACCTTCCCAATGTCAATTACAAACTACGTTGTAATTGCGCACTACATTGTAAATCCTAAAGTCTTTGTCTAATACACACGTATCACTAAGTCAGATTTAGTTTCAATCTAATCATAATTAGATATCTAATTGTAATTAGATCTAATATGTATATAAAAGACAAGATGTGCTACCATTAAATAAGTAATATTATGGAAAAATGAATTGTTCGTATTCATGAATCGGACATAAATACGATTCGGATTGACACTCCGAGCACCAACCCTAACAGCAACATCATTTTTGGAGAAAACGGAAACAAAATGATTTCCCTTAAAATACAATTAATTAATTACCTTTTCACAACTATATAAATTTGCTACTTAAAACCAAAGCATCTAAAAAAATAATACACAGGAACAAGCAAGTTAGTTGAACTGACACGCTACATCAAACATGCTCCGTGAACAAATTCTTCCTGTGTTCATCCACCACGCAAGTTAAAACTTTCTCCCTCTATCTCCTGATTTCCTTTTGACAATTAAAACACCGTGAACCCAGTTCCTCCTTTTGTCGAAATGAATGGAACATACATTCGCAGATATACTTCATTCTTCATCTAGGTGTCACCTGCGTAATGGTGACAGGACACAAACTCATCTGAAGAGTGGAGTCTGCTGATTTTTTATTTGAAGAAGCCGAAGCCATACTACTACTTTCCGAGTCTTGGAAAAAACCAGGGCTGTAATTTCCCCTCATTCAGTCGCATGTTCTTCGAAAGCATCTTTGCTACTTGACTCATTAATGGTCTTCGGCTAGCAGCTGCTTGCGTGCAGAAAAAGCTACTTTCATGTATCTAATGACTTCATCTGGTGGGTAATCGCTGAGCTCTGGATCGACTAGCTCCAAGAGTTCCCCTCTTGATGGAGTTGCCATGCCTATGAAAGTAAACTATAAGAAATAAGGCTAGACACAAAGAGCATGTTGAGTAATCTAAGTACAATTAAGGATCCATATTTTGAATAATCACTGGTAAAAACAAACCAGGCTAGGAAGAAAAATGACGGAAAGTGAATCAATGCAGGCGATGAAGGACAGTCAACATGCTAAAGAAACAAAACAGCTAGAAAAGTATATTTGAAATTGAAAATTAGGGAAGTGAACCAGCCAACTCACCCATTCCAGAAGAAATTTATTCATCTGTCCCCATATTGCCTTTCCGCTGTTTCTGCCACTAATTATTTCAAGTACAAGGACTCCAAAACTGTAAACATCAGCCTTCATGGTCAATTGTCCACCCAACACATATTCGGGTGCCAAATAGCCACTGCACAGAATAAAACCATGGCATTCGGTGATCTACATTTTACTTCACTTCAATTTATTCAGGAATTTGAGAGGACTCAAAGCCTAACACGTTCCTTAGCAGGGAAGTTTAAGTTAATAGGCAAAATTTTATTCATCTAGCTAGTGTAACGAGTATTTAGGGAAAACAACAGATTTACAAAGAAAAGGAAAAGAAATTCAAGTACATTCACTTCAAGGAGATACCATAAGAATACTATAATGGAAGTCGCACTAGTAATCAGTCAGAAACAGATATTCATAAAATTATTGATAAAAACATTATCTTCTCAGCTTCCTAATTTATAATCTTCAACCTATACCCCAAGGTAAACTCGGGAATGTTGTTCTCTGTCTTGTGCCTACTATGGACACACATATTCCTTGTCCACCTCATTTCTCTAGTTTATCGGTAACTACTACAGTGAATTCATGGCAACAAAAGTTCATAAGGCTGACTGAAGCAGCATTTTCTAGTGTTAAAACCAAATCAAAGCAAGGAATACATGTCAGACAACAATAGCAAGCATCTGGAGAGTTGGAAGATTGCATACGTGGTTCCTGCTATCCTTGTGGTTATGTGAGTGATATATCTGGAAAAAGTTTAGCCAATCCAAAGTCTCCTATCTTCGGATTAAACTCTTCGTCGAGAAGTATATTACTAGCTTTGATGTCTCTGTGCACAATATGAGGCACAAGTTCTTCATGAAGAAATGCAAGACCTGTAGCAATACCCACACAAATAGCAGATCTTTTTTCCCAGTTCAGCTTTATAATTGTTGTTGTCGCACCTACAACACGACGGAAAAAATTATACATTTACTCTTCCCAAGTGTATAAAGATTAAAAAAATATTGCTTTTTCATGCTAAACACTTCCATTGAACTCACCTAATAAAACACGATCAAGACTTTTATATTCTACATATTCATAAACCAATATCCGCCTAGATCCTTGTATGCAGCAACCAATCAACTCAACAAGGTTTGGATGCCTGACATTTGATAGAGTCATGATCTCAGTTATAAATTCTCGCACCCCCTGTTTTGACTCAGCAGAAAGTGGCTTCACAGCAACGCATCTTCCATTTTTTAGGATTCCCTAGCAATATTATAAAGTTATGATCTACTATGAAACCAGATACGAAGAATATCAGGCATATTTTAAATTCACCTAGAAAACATAAAGGAGGAAAATGGCATGATATCCATATTACTAACCGATGGTCTTCCAGACCAGAAAGCATAATTTAGCCATAGACACAAGCGAATACATATATGCAAGATGATATTGAATATCGTTCCATATTCCATGAATACCGTTCCATATTCCACCCTCAATGGTTAAACCATCAATAAATCTTGAGTACCTTGTATACAGTTCCAAAACCTCCTCGCCCTATCTTATTGCTTAAATGAAAATCATCCGTCGCTGATCTTAATTCAGAGTAAGAAAAATGGTTGACATTCCCAAGTAAATCCCCTAGGGAGAGCAACAAAATTTACTCAGAAACAACCAAAAGAGGATAGAGCAGTAAATGTAAATCGGATTTTGAACTAAATCGCATCTAAAAAGGCAACAAGACCATAAACACTTCAAATTAAGATGATGCAACCAGACTACTCAACTGGGTCATTTAGAATAATTCTCACAATAACTGACCAGATGACCTTATTAGGTTAGCCTAGGCCTTCAGGAAGAAATAATGAATGCAATTCACTCAACTTTATAATTTGTAATAAAACTTCTGTTTGCCATTTGCACCAAGTGATATAAGAAGACACTGCAATCTTGTCCAAATGGTAAAGATTGGTTCGTAGTTCATATCAGACCCATTTTTCTTAGCGGTTGTATAATCTCACGTTAAAAACAAAAATATTGATTAAACCGCATAGTTCATGTAATTGATGCAGCGAAGCCAATTTTTCATATAATTGAATGCAGCGAAGCCACATAGTTCATATAATTGAATGCAACGAAGCCACATAGTTCATATAATTGAATGCAATGAAGCTGCAGCAGCAACAACCACAAATGAAATGTCAACATTATTGAAATTCAACTGCATATATGCCACCAACATGAAACCAACAAAATTCCAATTGTCATTAGCTTAAATAACCATCTCATGTAATGTTAAATACGAAAAATTATTAAAATCCTCACCATCTACGCCATGTGGAGCCTCTCGCTCAGTTCTACGCCAGCCACTGAAGCATCCACAACTCATATTTGCCCTGTTGATATTCAGCTGCTACTTCCCAGTTGACATATATACCTTCTAAAAAAACACAAATTGAAAACCCATTTCAGGTACTTTAATTAATACCCAGATCATCAAACCTCAATATTAAATAAAAATAAGCATCATCTGACACAGCTAATAACATTAAACATCACAGAAATAACCAAACTACGTCTCAAGTTAAACAACTATTAGATTGAAGACACTATATCCCATTTACAGCTAAATTCAGCTGAACAAAACTAACTTGGTTTTTAGATTTTTAGATTTCTGCAAAAACCAAAAAACAAAAGGGCACTTAAACTATTACCTTATTGAGTTGATGAGTAAGACCTTTAAGAACTCTCCAATCCTAGACTTTTAAGAGCTCTCAAATCTTTCTCGAAATTCGTTTAACAATATGCTATGTTTGGTGGAATGAATGAAAATAAAAAATAAAAAATCTTTTCCTGTTATTGATTTGGTTTCTTTTCTTTTTTAATGGGCCATCTTAAATTGAATAAATATTAAATTGGAAAAACAAATGAAAGGAAAAATAAAAAAATAAAAAGCAAGCAGCGGTTGTTGACGTGCTTTATTAAATAATATTAATATTAATATTCAAGTTTCGTTAGATAATGGAATCGTGTAAAAGCCTCCCGCTGAGTTTCTTCTCCGCGTGTTTTCACTTCACACTGCCACCTGACACCGACCGTTTTTCCTGTTATTTCATTTCACCCTCCCTTATTTATTATTAATTTTAATTAAAGTGATTTTATAGTTCTAAACTCTTTGTATAAACAAATTTTTTTTTAGAATCGTCGGAAATTTCACCGCCAAACCAACCCTTACGAGCTTAAGTAGAGTAGGTAAAACTATCGGCTGTCTCAAGCTCTTACAAAAAACGCACTCTCTGAATTCGAACCCAAAACTTCAAGATAAGATCATAAATCTAACACCATCAAATCACGCCCATTAGAGACGTATAAACAAACTTATCGATGCAAATTTTGGAATTACAAACTCTTTATATGAAAAGATTGACCTGAATTGGGTCTAATTAATGAAGAGATTAGTATAATGAATACTAATGTGTGTAGAATCGTTGGAAATCTCGTCGTCAAACCATCTCTTTCGGGCTTAAGTGGAGTAGGTAAAACTCTCGATTGTCTCAGGTCTTACAAGAAACGCACTCTCTGAATTCGAACCCAATACCTCAAGGTCAGATCTTGAACTCTACACTACCAACTCACACCCCTTGAAGAGATAACCGTGATATATGTATCACTTATATGTTATAATTTTTTGTAATACATCTTGAATTGAAAATTTACAATATAATAGAACTAGAAGGGTTTGCTTTGACAATTAAAAAGTAGGTAACTCATTTTTTATTTCTATTATATTTTCACTCATTTATCTCATTATGTTCTAGGATATTTGAGAATTATCATCAACATATATTTGTCATGAATAATCATTTATTTCATAATCGTGAGGCTATTTATAATTATCCAATTAATAACTCTCACAAGTAGTAGTACTATCACTAACAAGTGCATCAAAGATGTAATCATCTCAATTCTCTCCGATAGCCACAATTATCATGAACGTTAAATATATTAATTATGATAAACGATTTATGATTTAGTTATTAGGTCCTGAATTTGAGTTTAAGGAGTATATTTTTTTGTAGGAGTCTTAAACAGTCGAAGATTTTACCTACTCTACTTGAACCCGGGTGGGATAATTTAACGATATGATTTCCAATGTTTTCAAAAAATTAAATACATTAATTACGATACTATATTTGCTATCTAATACTAATCATTCCACGAGTTCAATACTATATACACAGTGAATCATAGATTATGCCACATATCCAAACCATGAGAATTATTTTCATAATTTTGAATTTTTTATTCAATAAAATTTTGCTATCTGACGTTAGTTTGCTCTAATATTATTCTTTTAATTATTATGGGTTTGGAATTAATTAAAAAAATTATTATATATGAAATTAAAAATGATTCAAAATAATATGTCCT